>VXBB01001705.1:910682-937102 GCA_013399915.1 Illadopsis cleaveri
TGAAATATTTGTAAAGTTGAATGTTTTTTCCTCCTGCATTTCTTAAACCAATTGTTTTCTTTTAAATAAAAATGGAGCACTATGACAATGGACTGTGAAGTTCTTGATTCAAGACTATTCCTTCTCTGGCTGCTATGGCAGATAAATAAAAAGAGCATAATATCCAGTCCACCTAGACCTAAAAAACAAATAAGAAGTTAATTATATCCTTTTCAAAAAGAAAGGGGGATGGAAGATGGATTTAAATGTTACCAGAAGAAAGTAATCAAGATTATTATTCTACTAGAAAATATCCCAAATGCATAGAGAAGAACAAACCCCACAAACAAACAAGCAATCACTGTCTTGTGAAAACACACAGTTCACTCTTAAACAAATCTCGCTCTTCCTATGCATGATTTGACATACTTAGATGCTTTGCTTGGGTAAGCAAGATTGACAGCACTCAACTGGAAACCCCTTAATTGGATCACACAGTACAAATTTCGGTTTTAGGTTGTAACTTTGTATTTATGCACCTGCAGTGATCTCCCCTTTCACCACAGCCCATCCCACTATCCTAGGCAATGACCATGGTGACCAGTACAGCAGTGTAACTTGAAAAAGGTCCTGGAAATACCTCTGTAGGCCAAGGATTCAAAAGCATGACAAAAGAATGTTCCCTGTGTCCAGAAAATGTATTTTGCCATCTACATAAAAACAATCTCTTGTTTTAGACAAGTTACTGCACAGAGTATCACTGCCCAGGCATTGGCCATGAGAGGGTGCAGCGGAGGCCTCTCAAAGGGGAGGCCAGGGCTGCCCTGGGATGGACACGGCCAGTTCCAGACAGCTCCAGCCCCCCTCCACGGGGCATGGTCACAGCATTTCTGGGATAAGACACTTGAGAAAGTGCAAAACATTGCACAGCAGTAAGGAGGGAGGAAAAAAGTGTGAGAACCAGTCCAGAGTGACACTCAGGTGAGAGAAGGAGGTGCTTCAGGCCCCAAGCAGAGAGACCACAGTGCAGCAGGTTGTGCCCCAACAGCCCACGGAGACCACTCCGGAGCATGTCACACTGTCTGAAGAGACTGGGAGCCTGGGAAAACCCATGCTTGGGACAGAGAAAAGTGTGAGGAGGAAAGAGAAGCAGGGAGAAGCTGTCCTGTACTGACCACAGCCCTCATTACCCTTTCCATTGTGCCACTCAGGGTGGGGGGGAAGAGGAAGATGAGCTGGAAATAAAGTAGTGTAATGAGCCTGGGAAAAAATGAGGTGCAATGGGAGTGGAAGGCATTTTAGTTTTGACTATTGTTTCTCACCATCCAACTCTTGTGATTCACCACAAATTAAATTAATTTTCCCCACATCAAGTCTGTCTTGTCTGTGATGGCAACTGTAAAGTGATGTCCCTGTCTACCCCAACACAGGAACTTTTCAATCTTATTTTCTTCTCCTGTCCTATTAAGAAAGGGAATGAGAGTGCAGCTGGTTGTATGTTTGGCAGGTAGCCAACATCAACCCAGCAGAGCTATAAAACTCTAATTTCTGTCTAGTCAATCAAGTTCTCTGCAGCTGTGTACCCCGAAAAACCTCCAGAAGCTAAAATGTCCCTCTGCAGCCAAAACCACAAAGTGCTGGCCTGCCCTCTGACACAGCTAACAAGCAAATAGAGGTTACAAAAGAAAACTACAAACAGCCATGCTGCCTTTCCCAGTTTCATCACACCTTGTGGTTTTCCCCCACATCAATGAGACCACGCTTAGGTTATCACAGAATCATGGAATAGTTTGGGTTGGAAGTGACCTTAAAGATCTTCTAGTTCCAACCCCGCTGCCATGGGCCCTGAACTTTCCCTAAACCAGGTTACTCAAAGCCCCCACTGACCTGGCCTTGAACACCTCCAGGGATGGGAGGTCCAAAACTTCTCTAGGCAATCTGTTCAAGTGCCTCATCAACCTCACAGTGAAGAATGTCTTCCTAATGCCTAATGTAAATCTACCCTCCTTCAGTTTAAGATCACTCCCCCTTGTACTATCACTATATGCCCTTCTGAAAAGTCCCTCTTTAGCCTTCCTGCAAGCTCCCTTTAGGTACTGGACACTAGATTTGCTAAGATGGTAAAATAGGAGGTGGTTTGATGAATGAAGAAAGAGAGTGAGAGGGTGGAGAACAGTTGGAAGATGAAAACTGGGAAGAACAGGAAACTAGAGCTGGGTCAGGTTGCACAAGGCTGGGACAGGATCTGGAGGTAGCACAGGAAAATGGAAAAAGGCCAGGGCGAGGAGACAGGACTGACAGGAGAGCTCCATTACAGGATGATTTTTGGCAGAAAAGAAAAATTAGTTAGGAAAATGGGCAAGAACTGGGTGGAAAAGTCCTCACAATTCAATTTGGTGAAATAAGTAGGGCTGCTGCCTGTGTGATGCCTGCCCTATGGCATATCCTTCAACATGTCCAGGAAAAGTAGCAAGGCTGTCCACCATGGCTAAACCAGTCAAATCCCAATCTGTGCTCACCGGCAGCAAATTCCCCCCTCTCAGGCACATGGACAGTTAGGATGCTTTGCACAGAGCTCTTATTACTGTTAAATCCCCTCTGACAGGAAGTGACCAGGAAGGGGGGCAGAAAAAGGGGGCCAGCAGGTGATGGAGCAGTCTCAGAGCACGGCAGCCTGCTTGACAGGCGGCTGTGGCACACGGCACACAGGGCTCCTGCTTGGCATTGCATGGAGGGCACCAGCCATGGCTGCCAGCAATGCCCTCTTCCTAGCTGCAACCCTTCCTGAACCTTCTCATCTGCTTTTTCACTGGCATTCAGGTCTGATGCAAGCCTGGACTACAAGAAGTATTTAGTTACTCCTCTGCCAAGCTTTCTACACCATCTGAAGTGCTTTAGACCACCATATTACAAGAATTAATTATTTCAAAGATTACATCTCAACAGTACTTTTCTTTATTCCTCTGAAACAGTTAGTTCTTTTCATTCCCTTTTCATCAGTGAGCTCTGATAGCAAAGAGTTTGCAGAGCAGACTACTAGGCATCTCATTGAAAAGTATCTCTAGCCTTGAGAAACAAGCAGCTACACTGAAGGAGAAGGAGCTCTTACGAATTTTCAACTGCCAGGTCTTAGAAGGATGTTATACTTGAACACAGATTTGCAGTAAACAAAAAGAGAAATCAATACAAATGCTACATCATGCCTACAGCATTCTTGTTAACACTTTGTAAGAATCTTCTCTAAGTAACTATCTCTGTGCTGAAGTTCATAGTCCAGCTAAACAGAAGCCAACAAAAGGCTCCAAAGAAACTAAGCAGGAAGAGTTTTTAATTCTAGAACGAAAATTGCTTTTCCTCATAGTCAAGACAATTTAGGATAAAATACTACACAAAACTAGTTTTTGCCCCAAAAGATCTGTGGATAACATCAGGGTTTTGTTTAGGTTTTTAAACAAAAAGCCATATGATGACCCATGAATATGGTTTCAGACTACACAAACATAGACTTAAAATTCTGACTTTTATATTCTTTTTTCAAAGAAAGGTCTGTTATATCTGGGCTCCAAAATAAGCTCAACTTGAAACAACAGTGGTAGAGAGAGAAACACACAGAGATAAATAAACAACAACAAAACCTGTTTAATATAAATAACAAAAGCTCCATGATCTCAGGTACACTTAGATTTTAAATGCAAGACAGTCTTCTATCAACACAGGAAGAAGTTAGTCAAGAGCTCAATACTAAAACTTTCCAGAGCCTTTCTGACCAGAAATTTCGGCACCAGAATAGTGCATAGCTATTACAGTGTCCCATGGGTGATACAAATGAGCAGTTCCCAGGGAAAAGAGAGAGTGTGAACTCCATGGCAACACAAAGATAACAGAACACAACTGGCCACTGAAGAGTTACCAGAAGCATGAAGAATACTGAACACATACTCCATTATTTTTCTGGTCTTGCAGATTTAGCTCCTGATCTCTAAAGGCAGCACATTACTTAACTTTGTACTTTAATTTTCATGTTGCTTAGACATTTCTTACGTACCATAATCTACATTCATTAAATAATTCACATTTACAGACATGCTGCTCTCAACAGTTGGAAACTCTTTGATAATCCAATCTGGTTCTACTAGAGAGCCAGCTGAAAACAAAAGGAAGCAAAAACCACCCAAAATGAGTAAATCTTTAATGACAATACTGCTCTAATGTTACTAACATACAGAAATCCCATATCATGATCTTTCCTTATATTAGAATTCACTGCAATCTCCGTGTCTGTTATTTTGAATGGAACACTGATTCCCCAAGGCATTGTCTCTGATCTATAAGTCAAAGCTTTCAAGGAAGCAAAGCAGACTCATAAAGGCACTGAGTTTTCCTCCTAAAAAAACTTGAAGGTTTAAATTTTAAAAGCCCATATGCCAAGAAAGTTTGCTTTTAAAAACTGCAAAAAGGAGGCAGAACTTCTGCTCTTTTTTTTAAAGACAAACTTATGATAGCATGTCGTTAAGCATGAAGTTACTATGAAAGGTTTCAGAGGCAGCAAACTACCTCGAAAGGTCTTTCCAGAGAAATACTGAAAATAAGATTAATACTTTTGAGAAAGGAGAAAGCAAACAAATTGTATAAAGCATAAGGTTCTATTTTTCAAATTACCATAGTTAGAACAAGTGCTATCATCTCCTGAGATCTAACTTCATAAAGTTAAGAACTAGACAGACCAATATCTAATTCCAAAGCTGAAACAGCAGTGCTGCAGTAGCCGCTTCTTTTCAGTCAGAACATTATAGGAGAAAGCATCTTTTCTAGGACCACTGAATCCAGCAGAGAGGAAGAAAAGGAAGGGAAATTCATCATGAAAGATTGCTTCTTCCTTCAAAGCAACATTTCTGAACCTAGAAATATGAACAGGCAGGCAACCAACACTGAACAACCAAACAAAAAAAAGACAACACACAAAAACCATCCCAAGCCAATAAGATAGTTGCTTTAAATGAAGTAAGGCCTTTCTTCAGGGAAAAATAACTTTCAATCAATTCTTTAGAAAAAATGTAGAGGTATTTTGCTAAAAAAGGTTTAATAAAATTTCATATTGTATTAAAAACACAGCTGCTCTTTTCTTCAAATACAGAGCAAGTTGCAAGAGGCATATAAGAGGTACAGAGAAAAAATAATTGGAACAGGTAATTAGCAACATTAAACACAAGGCCAGATACAAAAAGAAATAATCATATTTCTTAAATAAATATACTTGATAATTCCAATGATTTTATTATGTCTATGATAGAAAATCTTATGTGTCCAGGGTACAGGTTATTCATCTTTATTATTCAAGTGTATTGGGAAAACATTATCTTGACTTCTCATAACACAGTATGCATTCAAATTTAAGGCCTAACTGTGTTTCAGGACGCTGGAGCATCCCAGCCCACCATGTGGAAAGTGTCTGTCTACAGCACTGTACTACAGCTCCACTGAGGTATGCACAGAAACAAAGATTCACAGAATCACAGAACATTCTGAGGTGGAAGGGACTAATAAGTATCATCAAAGTCCAACTCTTGACACCCACCTATGTATTTGGCAGCATTATCCAAATGCTTCCTGAACTCTGTTAGGCTGGTGCTGTGACCACTTATCTGGGAAGCCCATTCCAGTGCCCAGACACCCTCTGGGTGGAGAATCTTTTCTTAATATCCAACCTACTTCACAGAAAAGTCCCTGAACTCTCATTAGACCAGAAACTTTTAATTCCCATCATCTGGCCAAAATTAAATGGAGTAGCTTGTTCCTGTTGCTTTTTTCCAGTGAGTATGGGGATTTCAGAAAGGGAGGCTGTTTTAATAAGAGAAAGTAGTGGTTACTTAGGGCCTCTCCCCCTATATGCAAGCAAAATATGGTTGTGTGAGTCCTACTCATTTTGAATTTGATAAATTCTGGTCTGAAGGAAGCAACTCATGCAAAACATGATGTGGTAACAACACAGCACACCACAAAAATGAATGCAACACCCACATTCCACTTCAGATAATCTATATTGTAAAAACAGTTTGGCAACACTTCAGGATGCAGGCTATATTTCCTTATAAGAGAGTCACGAGGATATTCTTTACCACAACTTGAGTGACACCGCAGGTCAGCACTTGCCACTAGCCAGAGACCCAGGCAGCTGTGTCCCACCTACACTGCAGACAGCTGGAGAACTCAACTCATGGGGAATTCTTCTCTAGACCTACAGAAAATTTTTTATCCACGTAACAGTGGTCAAACCCGTGAACAGATGTTCAGAAAGGTCAGAGTCTTCACTGTTGAAGATGTTCAAACTCCTCCATGTGCTCAGTGGGGACCTTACCCATGCAGTCAATGTACCCAAGCGAGCAAGTCACTTGGCAACCTACAGCACACACCTTTTAAATATCCCAAATGAGTGGAAGACCTAATGAATGAACGGATGCACACGTATCTGTGCTGACCAAACTACCCCTAACTAAATGGGAGTCCAGACAAGAGTGCCCAAACCTACATGTCACCTTCCCAAGCTTGTCTTCTTGCATGTGCAAACTCCTCTCTTCAGTTAAATACAGAACAGAAAATTAGCTCATTTCTGATTACATCCATGACACTACTGCCACTTTGACATTACAGCACTTGAAAATAAAGCCTCTTCGTATATGAAGTGAGGGAAATAATCCTACTATTTGGAAGATTTTTAATTTACAATAATTAGTATATTTCTTGCAAATTTTCCATTATTTTGTTTGTAAAATACATGAAGAGTGGTTGCAGTGCATGATAGTGTAAAGCATACAGATTCATTTATTGTATGTAGGACACAAAATTGTACAATCACTAAAAAGGCTGACACTAAACTTTACATCTCTCAGCTTCCATCCTGATACTGAATCACAGGTTACAAAATATTCTGAAAGTGGAATATTTTATTACCCAAAAATAACAGATGTTTCTGGCATCATGACAAGACAGCAGCATGCTCACAACATCCACAATAATCCAAAATTTGTGGAAAATCCACACTTAAAGGAGGCTAACACTTAAGGAACAATGCTTTTCTTACTTAAGAAAGTAACGTTCTGTGTAAGCAAAAAAACCCCCCTTTTTCATAACAATATATAATGAATTATTTAATCATAAATAGTATCAAACAACAGAAAAGTAACTAAAAGAAATCAGTATTCTGTGAGCCTTTTTTAAACACTACTTCGTCTTTTGACAAGGAATTTTCCCCCAGGATTTGATCTCCATTACTGCTAAATTTTAGAGCTATGCAAATAATGAATATTCAGCCTAAATTTCTAACTTCCAACAACAAGGACTTCCAAGCATATTTACCCAAATCATATTACTCCGACAAACAACTGCTACAAAGTAATCTAAAATAAATTTTAAAAAAAGATTGATGACTATATTGCTTATATACATTGAAATCCCAGAGTCACATGTTAAAGAATAAATTCACACTCTCCATGAGCCATCTGGTTTAAAGCCAAGTATTTTTCTCCTCCACCCAAAAATCTTGTATAAACATAAGAATAGTATGTTATTGTTCTCTCAAAATGAACACACCTAGCAAAAACCCACAATTCCCTCTAAGGCGGATTCACAAACACATCTCTTTCTGAACAGGAGGCTGAAAGAAACATCAAAAAAAGAAGGTATTTTACAATCTGACTATGGGCTGCTATTGCCACACATCTAATTTTCAGTGCAGTAGTACCCAATTCATATCAGTCTGACTTTACAAATAACATCAAAGGTCACCTCAAGGTGCTCCTAAGTTACAGATCAATTAGTAATTGCTAAGCTGAGCTGCTTATTAGCTCAACAGGCATTTTAAAGTCAAATGACAACAGATTTGCCTCAGACAACTAATGTTTGATACCACTGTATAAATCATCCAAGTCTTTTAGATGCTTGTGTCTTCTCCAACAATGGATTTTATTTTTACAGTCATAAACACAGGCTCCCAACCACCAACATTTCTGTAATTCCTATTCATCTTACTAAGTTAGTATCTTGGAAGCAGAAGAGCTAAAATAGTGAAAAGTTTGAGGGGTTCCTCTTATTCATGTCTGACCTTCAGAGGCACCATTGTCAAAACAGGTAAATCCATTTAAATTAATTTTGGAAAAAATACCAATTACTAGGAAACACTATACTACCCAAACTAGAAGTATGCTTAGTTCTGGAAAATTTTGCCAAATGATAGTTTTCCTTTGCTAATGCTTCTAAAGTTTTCTTCAAAGTCAAAACATTCAAGCAAGGGTGTTCATCACCATCCGTAAGGGAAAATCCAGATTACCTCCCCTAGAACCAATTATTTCCCCTCTCATCTGCCTATCTTTATGCCATGTATTGACTCCTCTGCCAATAGTTTGACTCCTGAAAAATAGCTATAAAAATTACAGTATTCAGATTACATGATCTCAAGTATTTCATTGAAAACCAGCAGTGAGAATAGGAGTTGTACTTCTGCAAAGCATATAATGAAACTTCTTCAGTTGCAGCTGCATTCCATGGTCTCACTTTCAAGAGGACTGTAAAGAGAGTTGTAAAGATAAGAAAAGGGACACAAACTTCTATCAGAAGTGTTTCCCACATTCATCAGTAGGTCTTTAAAAAGTACTACTCTGAGGGAGAAGGGAACCACTGAAACAAAGGGGAATGTGGAAATCTCGCCGTTTAGAAACAAACCCAGAACAGACCCAACATCTGACTAGAAACGGTCAAAAACTGGCAATTTTCCACATCACAACAATCCATGCTCAAGTTTACCTATTTTAATACAATATTTGGCTCCACAGCCATACTATGTTACGTCCCCCTGGACAACTTGGTGGAGTTAGCATTTAACATTTGCACACTCTTGAAGACAAAAACTTGTTGTGAAAAGGGACACAACACTATTTAGCTATTACTCAGATCAGTGTAGATTAGGAAAAACCATACAATAAAATATTTTTTTATTCTGCACCAATTATGATTTAATTTCTTGATTTCTGCTTGAAGGAAATGGCCAAGAAAATTTTCTCACTCTTCCTGATGCTGGCAAACCGGTTCAAGAATGAGGTATTTAAATTAAAATGTTAAAAGTTTACCAGCCTGTTCTTTTTCTTTTTTTTTCCTAATTCCTACTGCCTTGTCATTGCAGAATGGTATAATTTGTCTCAAAGTCTACCACTTCAAAGGAACAATCTCAGAAATGTTTATTTCAAAGTGTTGCATAATGTCATTATTAGCATTTTATTTCAAATCATGATTCATGGACATTCATTCTGAAAAGCTACAAAATAAAAGCACTAGGAAGCACACAGTGAGAGAGCAGGACAATAATGAAAACGAGAATGGAAATCAATAAAGAGAAAAGAACTAGAGCAATGGGACCTGGACAATATCACAGACCATAATTCACTGGTGACTAACTTAGACTGAATGCTAACAACTGAATGCCGGCAGGAAAGCATTTGATCAAAACCTACCTGACAGAGCACAGAGCTCAAAAGGCAAATCAAGCAGGTCTCTCTAAAGCTACTCTAATTAGAGCTTAGCAGTGTGACCATTTTTTTTGTTCCCTTCTCAAAGATAAAAAGAAAAAAAAAAAGAAAAAAGAAAAAAATAAAATAGTCTTAAAGCTATTACTCTCCATAAATGCTTAGTTACAACTTCACAGTACATTCACAGAGCATCTACTTGTGCAAAATCCCACTGAACCACAGAGGTTTCCCTGCCCGAGTCCCCTGCAGGCCAGGATCTGAGTAGGGCACAGTACATGGGCAAAAGGGAAAAGGTTAAGAGTCCCCAGAACAGCACACACATTTAATAACATGACGGCCAACCAGATAACATCAGATGTTTGAAGGAAACAATGAAAGGAAATTGGCTGAAAGCCTTCGAGCCTTCCCAGTTTAAGTCAGGAATAAATTCTTATCTTTAATCCTGCAAAAGTTGCCTAAGAACACTTTGGTATGCACTGTACTGGTAGTTTATGTATCTAACCAAAAGGCAACAAAACAGGATTCCTGATCTCTCCCAGTGTCACAGAAAAAAACATGGCACAGTGATTAGGTACATGTCAGAGGAACTGAGCTGACACTTACTATATAGCTATTGCACCGTCAGCCAGGGGGTAGTCTGATATTCTGGAGATGTAATTTCCTTTCCAAATTTCAGACAGAATCCAACTTTCAGTATTTCTATTATTTTCAAAGTTACAGAAGAGGAGCAACTTGCATATTCTTCCTGTTCTGCACAGAAGGCGTAATGATGAATGATCGAAGCATACAAAAATCAGAGCTTCCAGAGAGAGAGCTTATTCCTTCCTCTAACTCCCACTTCTAAACTCTTCTACCAAGACTACCAACTTAATTTGACAGGAAGCCTACTTTCCCCTTTCCAAAGCTTTTCTTCCTTCTGGTGCAAAGGACCAGACAATGCAAGCCTAAACCAAAATACAAATATGCAATTCCATAAAATCCAGTACAGTTGAGGAGTGTGAGAAGTGGGAGAATTGTGGTGAAGGAGGTTTGCTGAACTTTGTGTTATTAAATCTCACAGGAACAAGAACCAGACTTTCAAAGTGATTCACTTGGTACCCAGCACAAGCACAAGCACCATTCTCAAGAAGCACAGAAAAAATGACTGACCTTCAGAAAAATTCACGGTATATACTTTGTAACAGCTTTTCCTAAAATTATTATTTAGAAGTGCTGAGTAGGAGTATGGCAGACAGGCCAAGGTTCCTTGGAACTTTTCAATGCCGGGAGGTGCCTGAAATAACACACTACAGGCAGAATAAGAGATGACATAGGGCCATAAGTAACTCATTCTTGTGCTCTATTCAACCACAAAGTTGTGGCGTCAAAGGAAGGAAAGTTAGGAAGTTAGGAAGGAAGCAACAGTCTATGTTTTTTGTTGAACAGAAAACTTGTGTATATACATGTCAATGGGTTTCAAAACAAAAACACTGGCTCAATATTTTACAGGGAAAGATTAACTCCAAATGCTGCTGTTATATGTGTTATGCATGTTATGCTACAAGCTATGAATGCTACGAGCATTCAAGTCATATGCAAAAGTATAGTGAAAATTCACAAGTCTGGACACATTCTATAGAGAAATTAGTACGTCCTAACCATTTAACCTCCTGTGGTCAACAAAATGCTTGACCTAACAGATGTTTCGTAAACCCTGCTCTGCAGTGTGCCAAACATGGCCAGGGCAGAATGCCAGAAACAGCCTTTTTAGAAGCTCACTGGACAACCAGGAACTCAAGACTATTGATGGCAGCTGGGCTAAAAACAAAGTAGAAGGAAGACACACAGCAACACTGCAAGTAAATTCATACAAATTGTGCCACTGAACACATTTTGTTCTTTATCACCACAGCACTTAATTATTTTGAGAGCTTGCTGATAGGCATGGTTTTTGAACACAAATCTTGTCTCAGCAGTTTGCATTTTGTCAGGAAGATCTCTTTAGCCTGGAAACTGAGAAGTGGTAATTTATTCCCTATGTTAAGGAATTAAGAGGAGTTAGTCAATTCAGTCATCTGAAGCATTGAGAGACCTGAATGAGGTAGTGTGCAAACTCTTCTTAGAAGAGCCTGAAAATTGTCAAGCATCCACCAAAGCATCCTACTTCCCAAAAGAGGGCAGCAGGTCTCTATACGCAGAGGAGCATAGACTGCTCAGGACAAGGATATAAAAATAAGGTTAGAATCAGGGTAAGGGTAATGGAGCAATATCTGACCCAAAATAGGAAGGATCAAAAAGTCACCAATTTACCACAATTATTTAAAATATGATAAAAATCAAGTAATCTGTTTTCTTTTTATTCTTGCTTTCTGCCTAGAAGAATGCTGTAAATCTTATCTAGACAACACTTACACAGTGGAGATACTGTCACAAAGGGGAAAAAGACTCCAAAAAATGTGAGGGTAACTGTTAAAGGAGAAATAGAAGGAAAGGTAACTGAAAAGTGACAAAAAATACAGTGTTTCCATGTTGCTATGATAGAGAGAACAGGAACATGACTATAAATATTCTGAATCTGAAAACTGATATTGGCATTCAGGGCTGGGATGCACTAGCACACAGAGTGGATAAAAAAAACTTATTGGATAAAAAGATGTACTGGAAAACAGCCACCACAGGAGCTGCGGTGAAAGAAATGGGGTGAAATTCAGCATCCCAAACTTCAGGCCAGGACTCACAACAACTTCTGCGAGATTTCTGTTCTCCTTGGCTGCTGTGAGCTGAAGGCTCAGATGCACTGCCTTAGCACACTCCAGGTACCATGTTAATGTGACATGAGAACAAGGGGACATTAATTCCAGCTGCAAAACCTACAGATAAAGGCAGTTAGGATAGTCAGAGAAGAAGAGAGACTACCTCCTGAGGGATAGTTCAGACCTTAGATAGTTTCATACAGCAGAATGACACACCATCCTCCACTAAATCCTTCAGGAAGGAAAAGCAGTTATTACAGCTGAAGTGCAGAGCTGGCAGAACAGGAAGTGGGTATAAAGCAAACCTGCAAATGCATTTTTCTGGAAAACAAAAGTCTCACAATGATTAGAGTAAGGAAGAACGACAGCACTATCTACTAAGTGAAATTTCACCTGCTTATAAAAGACAAAAGATGTCTTATTTTTGGACATGAGACTGACTCAACCCAGGAGGTCCCTTCCCATTTGCAGTTCAAGTATGATTCACAGTATCTTGTCTGTGTGTTGAATACATTCATCAGCTTTGCAACCATTTTGCAATATAACCTTTCCATTCCATAGCAAATCCACAATTTTATTCAGCTATGATATTTGCCAGCATGTTTACTTGGTGTACCTGAGGCACAGCAAGCTTTGTTAGCCTGGCTTATTACATGTTCTGTCAAGGCACAAATACAGTAGCAGAGCTGTCTGGCAGCAGACATGTCCCCTGGTAATTATCTGGTGATTCAAAAAGAATCTTGTGAACTGTAAGAGGGGATAAAATACCTGTTTTCACACAATATAGTGAGAAAAATCTACAGCCCTCCTATTTGTGCCGCCTTTCAAAAAAGCTCCTATTTTGGTTTCCTAAGTTGTATGCACAAAATTTGCAAATACACACATTAAACTGTTTAGAAGCTACTGCATCAGAAATGGTGTCCCTAACTCAGATTATCAAAGTCTCCTCAAAAGAAGATGAGTTTAGTCCATCTTGATCTTTCTCACTCTTCTGCTTTGATTGCACACATTTATTTACTAGCAACAGAAAAAATACCCAACATATTATTTCAATGTTTTATTTGTCTTATAATTATTAGGCCCAAAATTAGCAAGCAACTTACAAGCATTTTGAGGCAGTTTGCAATTTTGGTACCTGAAGTACTGTTTTTTTCTTATTTATTCATATGAATGACTGTGGTGAATACATGCTACCTGACATCTGCCTTACAAATGCACATCCTGTCCAAGGATGGATTCACTCCACTGACAAAATGACTGAATTTCTTCCTGAATCCTTCAGCCTTTCAGAAAGGAAAGGTTATAGGCCACCTATCTTATTCTGACGTTATTATGCAATTCTGTTCACTTTCCAGGCTCTCCAGCACTACAGATTGAAATAGATTTTCATCACTGACCATCTATATTGCTCAGAGCTTCAGCTCCTCACACCTCTTCACTCAATCTCTGAGGAGACGCATTACTCCAGCTATTATAGTCAATAGGCATTACCCCATTTATCTTATTAGCAGTGACTGAGGCAGTGTTAGTCTGACCACTGATATGCAGCAGGTGTTCCACCCTAACCACATCACTACTAAAAATAAAATAGACCAACTCCTCTTTTTACTTCCCAAAAGTGACTTATGACAGCTGTGTTGGCTGCTCTGTAATCCTCACTAAAGTCAGACTGAGTAAAAGGTAAGCACTATCTCTACAGTTGTGCAGTGCAGGAGAATTTTTTTCTTACTGTTTTTTTAAAATCACATAATCGAGATAGCTGTTTTCCTGTTGCACTAATTATTTTTCCACTACAGGAAAAAAAACACAAATTCAATCAAATTAGGAAAATAAATTATCCTTCACACTGAGAACACATATGCTTCCAAAGCAAATGTCTGCAGCCAAGGTATAAATCTGTCCTAAATATAAAATCAAGCCACATACATAAGCCTTATGCCTGTAAAAGTTAAAGAGCAGAAACAGAATACTAGAAATTCAGTGTATTCATTTCAACAGGGCACACTCTGACCTAGCCCTAAGGAATCAGATCAATTCTAAAAGCCCAATATTAATAAAAAATAAAATCTTTACTATTAACACAATTCATATGAACATCTTTGCTTCCTTATCATCTTTGAAAAAGCTAGAAAAGCCAAGGCAGAAACACAGACCTGCAGGGTTTAGGATGTTAGATTTGTTGGCTTGGTTGGGGAGGTTGGGAGTGTGTGATGTCTGTTTTTAAAGAAATTCAATGGCAATTTACAACTTCTACTACAATAAACAGAACAAATAAAATGACATTTCTGAAAAAGCAGTAGTATTAAGTAACTTGTATTTCAGTATTTTATGCTTAATGCATAACTTTAAAACCAATGAGATCACAGCATGCAGTGCAGCACTCATCCCCTCCTATAGTACCCATGGCTTTTTTCCCTGCCTGTCTCATGCAGATACACACTCTCTCCTCCCTTTTACATATATAAAACCCCACACAAATGCATGCTTTTCACAACCCATAGAGAATGTGGCAATACCACAGCATGCAGGGAAGCAGGAATGCACCACCAATAGCAGGACTCTCTGCCTCTGCCATGGATCATGGTCATGGTCTCACTCTGAGCACACAGGAGTCAATTGGGTTCACATCCTTCTTCCAGGATGTGAACACATTCAGAGTTACAGCATACAACTGTGGGATCAAACAGACACTAATCAATTCATTGCAACACACAACCTTATGGGACCAAGGAGATACCAATGAATCTAGTGAAGCTCAGTACAACTAAAAGACATTACAAAGGCCATGGCTATTTCAGTTCTGGGTTTGGCCCCCCCGTGAACATGAACCCCACATAAAGAGGGGCTCACTACAATGATCACAGATTGATCACTGAGAATTAAATGTCATGCCTGTCTTAGATGGACATCACACAGCAGTGAGTTGATTGCCCAGCCTAACTACTTCAAGACCCATATCCCCTTCGTGTACACCCCAGCACCCTGGGGTACCTGCAACCTCCCACCACGGCCTCCAGCACAGACTTAGAACCAGTAGAGGAAATTGCTCCTAGGGTTTGATGCTTCCAAACATTTCTTTTTATTTATTCCTGATCTAAATTTCTATGTATGTGTCAACGTAACTGAGGATTAAGGCTATTAAAAACAGTTCAAATTAATAAATTAAGGAGTCTCAATTAGGTGGAAACGCCCAAACAGATGCCTGGATAAAACTTTACCCCTGATTAGCCCCTTTAAAGAACTGTTTAGAATAAAAAAGCCTTATTAATTGAGCTAGGGGGTTTTTTTGTTGTTGTTTGGTTGGGTTTTTTTTGAGAAGACACATTTTTAAATTTTTATTTTTATTCTGTCAGATGTAATTTCCATATTGCTGTTTTTTCAAGAACATAGAAAAATCACAGTCCATTTGGTGGCCCATACACTTGACAGCCAACAATTGCTACAGATACACATGCTACTAATCAACACAGAGGATGCTACCCAGAGGCCCCCTCCAAGTACCAAAGACCTGTCTCTGCTCTAGGAGCAGTGGACTGTTACAAAGCCAACTATTCAAACAAAATACACTTGGTCAGCATACTTCATATACAGGTTCCATTGAAGTCATACACTAAAAAAACAGCTGAAGAGAGCATTTGATACTGAAATAGAAATACTATACCTATTTTACCTGCCATTCTACTCCTATTAGTCCCTGCCTCAGCACCAGAAAGCATAAGCACAGCAAACTTGCAAATCAGTTCAGGTCTATCTGCAGAATTAGATTCAGTGGATGGCTCATGGTGTCACAATATTTTCCAAGGGCACTTTATTTGCTCTCTGAAGATACTCTTCAAAATGATTTCTAAGTCATTAATTATTCATTCTATTTCTTATAATCAGTTCTTTTAATTAGCATCCCAGGCAGCTTTGCTGAGGATCCCACACTTACAGTAATTAGGGGCAGTTTGTTGCCCCTAATTAACTTCAGCCAGAGCAAGGCTCTTATTACTTTGTTATTTCAGCTGTTTTTATGTTTGCACTGCATTATGCTGTCCTGCTTTAATGGCTCAGAAAGGAGACTCTTGTGTCCCTGTTATGCTATTTATCTCATTTATGTTCCATCTCTCTTTCTTGACTCTGTGTTCGTTGCTTTATATTAAATCTCTCTGACTCTCTGAAGCTATGTCTCCACTGGCAAGCAGTGTGATACCAGAAAAGTGCATTTGTAGAGTGAAACAGAACCTGCCAGCCTATACAGTCTCCTACCCTTTTGTTCTGCTTTGCATAGTTAAGTGCACTTGTAACAGACAGCTTGTAATAAAGCAAGAGGGTCATGTATGAAGGCTTTACCCAGTTTGCTGATTTTATCACATCTCTGTGGCCTCTTGAAGGCCATTCTGGACTGAGTTCTGACCAAAGGTTGTTAGCAATCAATGGGTTAACAAACCATTAGAGTTGGAATATCCAGAACACATAAAACACCTAGAGGTTTAGTAATAATCTGGAAACTTCTATTATTTTAAATAAATAATACTTCTCTTTCGTTTCATCTACAGACAGCAAAGTATATTAAAGCAGCAGAAAGACTAGTATAATCCAGTCTCTCCAATTAAAGTTTGAGGAAGAGTCAAGCAAAGACAACAGCAGCTCTGTTCACAGCATACCACTGACCTTTGGGGAGATTCAGCAAGGAAAGAGGTTTTAAAAATTCCCCACCCCAGGCTATGGGTGGTGGGGGCAAAGAGGAGACAAATTTTCATCTGGGTCTAACAGAAGTCCCGTAAGGTACTTCCTGCACTCAGGGTGTCTGAGAGAGAGCCATCCACAAAAATACTCACATAGTCTGATACCAGTGGGTGACTGATCTACAGAACAAACAGATTACATTACATAGTTAAGAATGACACTTCTTTTTCAGCAATACATGAGCAAAATACATTGATATATGCACACACAGCTGGATCTTGTAATTGTCCACTTTCCACTGTAGGATATTTGGGTTTTTATATTCCAGGTGGTAAAACAGAAGGCTTATATTCACAAAACATATCTAGACTTGTAAGAGCTTTATATAACATTTATATAATTTTATAACATTTATTATCACAGAAAAGGTCCTGGGAACATTAAGTTATTAAGTACAAAAAAACCTGAAGGGCAGTGAAAGACAACTTTAAAAGCGGCCTCAATCTCAAGTAGTGTTTTTAAAGTGAATTAATTTGGGAGACTAAGTATGCTGAAAAGAACCCAAAGTCATGCAAACAAGATTGTCAGAATTTGTACCACAGAATATTCAAGCTGAAATACATCTACCTACTTCAAAACCATGTTATATGCTTAGAATCTCTACTGTGTGTAGTACATATGGGTATGAGAATGATACCGCATCTGGAGTTAAGTCTCTGCAAGCAGAATCTAAATGTCCATTCAGGCAAATACTCCAACAGCTAGCTGAAGATTATTACAAAAAGAAAAATTCTAATGGAGTTTGTTAACTTCTATCTCCAGGTAATACCACTATTTACTCTTAAATCCCCACTAGTAAGAGACTGAAAAATCCTCTGCCTTCTAATGACACTGTAGGAAGGAAGAGAAAATGAAGGGAGAACTGATTTCTAAGACGATTAATATCAGATCTATACCAAACAACCTCTTTTTTTTTTTTTTATTTCTTCTCCCTGCCTATGTTCCATCCATAATGAGCTCAAAATAATAAAAAAAAATTAAATGGTCAATATTAATATTTTAGCAATAGCACGTATTCGACGTATTAAAGAGTTGGAGTAGAGAAACATTTGTAAAACACTTCTGAATAAGAAATAACCTTGCTACAAGGCCTCAGAATACATAATTTACAAATAAATCAAGGAATTTATGAGCAATAGGCACAAACTGGGGATGTTTCCCAGCAAAAGCCAGCAAGATAAACATTCAGCGTAGACTGCCTGAAGGTGAATTTTTTTTTCAAGAAAGAAAACTCATGAATTCACCATTAGAAAAACCTAAACATATAAAACAACTCCAACTTTCTGCAGATAAAAACCCAGTTTTCCCCAGTGCACTATATGCTACTGCTTTGATATTCATGCAGTCCAACTTCTGCATACCATTTTTCTCACCAGTTCTTTGCCCGAGCTATTCTGTACTACACTGACATGGATTTTGAGAATATTCCCTTATTTACCAGTTTAATCATTATCCTTCTTTTCCAGACCAATATCTTTCTTGTAAACTCACTCCCAAGATATTCCTCCTTCATTTCTGTTTAATAGTGAAAAGCGTAACTCTCATGACCAATGCATTCCTCTGCTACAAATTCATTCCTCTTTAAATTTGTCATTGTCCTTTCTGAACAGTTCCTCTACTCCGAAATTAATTCTATTCCATACACTTTCTCAACACCTTCAACTCAGTCCATGAAACCCTCCATCACTGATGGCTGCTCCTCCTCTAATCGTTGTAGATGTATACCATCTCTTCAGAGGTCTCGTTTACACCCTATATATTTGTTCTTTCTTTCACATCCTTGTCTATGGTCCAAACAAGTCTACTCAAAGTATTATCCTAAGGATTTTTTTTGTGTCTATCACTCAGAATATGCCTCCAGCACTTCCATTACACAGAAGCTGCCAGCCTCTAAAACCCCACAGACAAGACAATTGAATATAAATGAATAATTAATAGTTAACAGAAAAATGGAAACACAGTCGCAGAAAAAAACTTGTATAATCGCCTTCTCTTTTTCTAATTTTGTTTCATCAGGTAACATATTTAAAGAAGTAGTCACGGTACCTCTGTTCCTTTTTCACAATGCTGTTAATTAATGCTTTTCCCCTTTCCTGATAGGAAAAACACTCAAGAACATTCTTGAACTCATGCATACAAGCAATCACACTTGAAGAGAAACATATGCTTTATCTCCTCACTGCAAAATAAGTAAGAACCAGAAATAAATTCTATTGAGCAAGTACCATCAACTTCTAGGGAGTTTTAAACACAAAATGAAAAGCCTTCCATGCTTATGACTGAGAAAATAACCTTCAAAATGCAAGCTTAAGCTGATGCAGCCTGATACCGACATGCAAACACTCTTTCTCTTCTGCTGCTCAGAGTTTCCCACACAGAGCAACAAACTGAAAATTGCCTTTTCACAGCTGCTGTTCTGAAACCTGGGGGAATCAGCTGCAACGCACAAGAACTGGGCTGCTTTCAATTCAGTGCCAGCATTTCTAGGCAGAACTGGGCACTGGAGACAGGCACTAGGCAAATGAGCAGGACTTCAGCAGACGCTGTTCCTCGCCCTGCCTCCTGTTCTGGATGGTAAGAGCCAGAAGTCACGGAGAAGTCTGAGTGCCAGACCTGCACATGCCACTGCCATCAGCTGGCAGCAAGAGGAGTAACTTGGAAAGAAACAGAGAAGGCACGTTTGCAGCTAATGTGCCAAAAAATCTGTATATGAGAACTGGCTTCAGGATTAAACGTATAAAAGCCTTAGAGACTGGCACCTGGTTAAGACAGAGTAACATACTAACTGGGGCTCAGTACACCTAAATATAGAACCAGAGGCAAGGCATAAAGACAAACACCCCAAAACACATCCCTCAATGAGCAGAGGCAAGGCAGTGAGCCAAGCACCTTCCTAGCAGACAACGAACACATCATCCCATCTTCCTCTAAGGATGCCTCTGGGTCAATAAAGCAAGTCTGGTCCCTGAGCTATTAGCTTTCCACTTGTAACAAGGGAAGCAGGAGGAGCTAGGGATATGTTAAGACAGCAAAGTAAGGGACATCTATACACATGGAAAAAACAAGGATAATGGGAGAGTAGAACACAAATACAAAGGTACATTAAAAAAGTAAACCATTACATACTGAAAGCAACTTCAGGATGACATTCACCAGTATGAAAAAGAAATGGTACAAAGCCAGAAAGAGAAAAACCAACTCTAATAAGCTGCATGAAAATGGAAAGGCAATTGGTTAGTAGAATCCCCTAACACAAACTGGTGACAACAGGTTTGCATGGGCGAGCAAGGTGGAAAAATTGAAAATTTGCTATTACAGAAATACATTGCTCAGTGAATAGTCAACTAGTAACCAAACAGTATTTTCTGTTCTGGCAATAAAAGTTAAAGACAGTATGTAGTAATTGATATTTTGATAAGCTGCACCTCAGGCAGGTAAAGGAGTGTGGTTCAGAGGGGAAAAAAGTGTTTTCCCCAGCTTTGTTATTTCACAGCATCAATGAGTATATTTCACAGATGATGTCAGAGAAAGTATTAAAGACGAGCTGATTTGGTATTTCTGCCTCTCAATCACCAATTACAGCAGTTCAGATACACAAAATACAACGTGAGAACAACAACTGCAAAGGGTTAGAAATGCAAGGCAGCCCAGCCAGACAATTCCCCCATAAAGTCCCTGCAGAGAGGATGGCAATCAACTGATCCTTCAAACTTTCCTCCTGTCAGCTCCCCTGTAGAAAAAACTAATAAGTAGTCTTCCACAGGCCCTTTAAGTGGGGTATTTGTCAACAGAGTTAACACATTTGTGAAACTGTGCGGGTGACAGAAAAAAAAGAAACAACCTGAGGTCACACGTTCAGGAAAAAAAACCAAACTAAAATTGTCCCATCACATAATAACTACTCAAATTTCAAAGGCAAGTATAAGTAAAATAGACAGTGAAAACAAAAAAAAAGCAGGCAAAAGAAGAAAGTGATAAATTTTTCATCATAGTAGAGCAGGTTTGCAGACTGTCCACACATGCTCACTTCATTACACAGCTGTTTACAAGTATGTGGTTTTCCCAGCACATCGCCAGCTTCTGGCCAAGCCACACTGATCAGTGCTGAGCAGGTAGGCCAGAAGAATTTAAGACTAAAACAAAACTCATGGGTTGACATTTCTGAAGCAGTGCTGGTCACCAGGAGGCTTTGGTTCTCTCATCATCCTTCAATACTTCTTCAGCCATGGCTGATTCAATTGCCCATGGCAAGCAACTTTCTTACTGCAGGCAAAACCAACTTCCCCAAACAGCCGGTTCTCACAGGGGTAGAAAGATCTATTTGTGAATAATCTTGTCTCAACATGTATAGGCTACCATATTATGGGTTTTGACAGGCTTTACCAGAACTCTCTATACTCATTTGACTAAAAATAAAAACTATACACAGCTCAGAGCATGATGACAAGGTGTTACGGGGAAAAATAAGGCAATAAACTTCATTTAAAATTACTTTCTATAACACCACAAAAACCCCTGAAATTTGCAAAGGAAACAATGAAGGTAGAACTGGAAGACATGCTTCTAGAAAGATCTTTAGCAGAATTTTGACCAGATGAATAAGTTTTATAGCTATGTTTTTTTCTCTGAAATGTGTCTAGAGTTTCTGCAAACAATGGTTTTGGATGTACTCTCCTTGCTACCTTAGCAGTGCAGAAAGCAACATCTAATGAAGCATGTTCAGAGGCCAAGAGACAGTTTTCTTTCCCAAAACATGCTTAGCCAACAAACAAGCAGATACACATCATCAGCTCAAAACTAAGGATATACAGGGCTTGAGACAAAAGAAAGACAAACATTAGGAATAAAACTGCAATCCAGAGAATAAAGCCTATCCCCACAACCAGCATTTCCCGACAGTGTTATGTAGTGAACACGTATTATTATAAACCTCTCCTTTACAGAAAAAGTCCAAGAAAGAGGAAAGAATGAATGCACAAAATTCAGGTGAAAATAAATTTCTGATTATTACTGCTCCTACTTTTGAGAATTAGCCAGAAGTCAATGGTTTTCATCTACTCATGACTTAGTAGCTGGATGGGAGAGAAGGAATGGAAGGAAAATAGGTCATCAAGTATTCAGGAAGTAAACTCACTCAGTTTCTACATGGCCAGATCAATTACTTCTAATACCTATCACCTATGAAAGCAAGACTTGAATTATCAGCTTTGATGTACTAAGACTTTCATGCATTACAAAATCTTGTTTAGTGTAGGAGTGCTCCTTCTCCCTTAGTCTTGGATTTCTGTGTGGCCACTTGATTACTAGAGTACATTTTAAAATGTTGGGAAAGAAAAACACAGGAAGAACACCTTTTTTTTGGCTAGTTAACTGTAGCACTTTGCTGTCCCTTCCTTCCCCAGGAACTTTAAGCCTGATTCATCTCCCAGATACAGAACCTGCCTTTGGCACACACACGCTGAGTACAACTGGGTGGGTACATATGTGTGTAGAACTGATTAGCATAACCAGCAGTTACCAAGGTCATCATCTAATCACTGACTCAGTACATATATACTCATATATGTAATATATGTTCACATATACCACTTTCCCTTGATGGAAGACAGTCACAAGTGAATTTCTTTTACAACCTAAATCTTATTCTACGGACAAATTCAATCTGGCAGTTTGCAATTTGGTTTGGCTGAGGTAGGAGAACAGAAGAAAGAGGACTGGGCTTAGATAACAATTGTCTTCTCTTTTGTTGGGACTAGAAACAAGGAGTGAAGAGGCAGAAGAAAAAAACGGTGAAATATGTTCGAGGGGACTCATAAAAAAGTGGTAACTACAAAAAAGTGACCATCTTTTTAAACCAGGGACAGACAAAATTTGCTTTATAAAAGAAAAAAATGTAATGCATTGACACACCAGTATTTCTCTGCAAGGCTGAAAATGCATTACTAAATGTTCACAAATATCTACTGAAACTATGTTACTAAATACATACCAGCTCTACTCTGTATAGCTAACTCCACCTTCATCAGGGTATGCTACCCCACCTTGAAAAATAACACCATGCTTCAGTTCCACACCTCCAATATTTGATTATTCCCCCTTCCCTATCAAAAATCTGCCAGAAACCAAAGTAAGGTCATCAACTAACTCTGAAGAGTTAAAAAAGAGTATTTCTACCACATATCCATCCTGGAGACTAAGAAAAAAAAATAAAATGAAAAAAAGGCAGCCATATTATTAGAGTATGTGATTCAGCAAACCCTGGGCTAAATTACATTGACTTTGTCATTAAAAGAGAGTTAGAGGAATTGATGGACTCTGGTGAATTATGATAGTTCTTGTTTTTTCTTAGAGTTTGATTTTCTTTTTTTAATTAATCTTATCTATAACAATACAGCAGAGCTAATTTTATTTAGCAAGAAGAAAGACGAAAGGACAACACAGGAGTGAAACACTGCCTGCATTCAAAATTCTTTAATTAGTATAACACAGTCCATTAAGCATGGTGGTTTCAAGATACCATATAGCACATTTTAATCTGATACTAAAGCAAGAAGGTAAGAAGCCAGCCACACTGTAACCCATTTCCTTACTGATATTACGATGCAGCTGAAGATATTTGATATATGAATTCCATCTCATTCCCTTACTGGGTAATATGTTCCACACTAAAAAGGAAGCAAACTGCATTCCTCAATATTTGCTCACCAATATGCCAAATGAACTGGCAGAAAGAACAAATTACTTCTGCTCTTAAGCAGGGTGGATACTATTCTTAGGCTATCTGAAAGACTGCTGGTGCAAAAGCACTACAAGGAGTTCACAAGCAGGAAGAGGCAGGGAGCTGAAACCACACAGCATCACAGGTTCTCATTCAAAACCTACCCTGGATAACTGATGATGGACAGGGCATGCTGTAGCTAACAGCTCCAGTTACATAACACAGGTAAGGAATCTCAGTCCAGCTCGCAATGGACAGTCAGCCACATGCTGTCACACAATCAGAACTGAGGCAAAAGAGCAAGAGATCAAGGAACAGTCCATATCTGTATCCTATCTTGGCAGATAGAAAATTCATTCAGGAAACAAGACAGACTTTTATCCCATAGAATATGAGTAACCCAATGGGTAAGGTTGGAAGGGGCAACAGTGGGTCATGTGGTCCAACCTCTGTTTAAGCAGGGTCATCCCAGAGCACATGGCACAGGATTGTGCCCAGATGGTTCTTGAGTATCTCCAGTCAGGGAGACTCCACAGCGTCTCTGGGCAACCTGCTCCTGTGCGCAATCATCCACACAGTAAAGAAGTTCTTTCTCATATTCAGGTGCAACTTCCGTGCATCTGTTTCTGCCCATCTTCTCTTGTCTTACTACACTGAACCACTGAGAAGAGCATCCTCTTGACATCCCCCCTTCAGATACTTATACACATTGATAAGGTGCCCTCCCAGTCATCTCTTCTCCAGACCACCTGTCATACCTCCAAAAGTGTCTTCCTTCAGGTTTAAGGTTTAAGACAGTTGTACTCTCATCCCCAAAGCTGACATGGGGCCACCATGCAGCACAGAGAAGAGAAATTAGACAGAAAAGAGGGCTCCTTCATACAGCTCTCGGCAATCCCAAACTATCAAAGCAGGTTTTCTGAACTCTCAAAACTCATGACCAGTTCTATTACCCTACATGCAATAATTAACTGGGTAATATATATAAAATTGTCAAATAAGATGTCATGTGCATTTCATGATGTCTAGACAGACCTACAACTCCTGGAAAAAAAATATATTTTGTGTTATGTCTTATTTAAAGACACTATTTCTTGACCAGGAAAAGACAAGTCACTTTTGCTCTGCAGCTAAATTCCTAAATATGACAAAAGTCTCTTTGTACATACAGCAATTAATGCAAAATCCAGAGTTCACTTAAAAATAGCAATTACCAAGAGCAATAGTTAATTTTAGGTATCAAGTCAATTTTGTCAGTCTGTTCATTGCTCATAGTTAAATCTACAACAGTTTTATTTCTGCATTTTCTGCACATCAGTAATCTCTTTTCATACATTTTGTTGATAAAAATAATTAATACAGTAGTTGTTTTTAAAACAGTTCCTATACTTAGTGACTTAGATGAGTGAGAACTTCTAAATGCTCAATATCTTCTGCAATTGATAGCCACAAGCTGCAACTTGGAAGCTGATTAGGAAAATTTAATCAAGAGGAGGGCAATGCAGCAGTAGAGTAGGTCACACAGACAGGTTGTGAGATCTCATCCCTGGAGGCTTCTGAGACTCCTGCTTGAACCTAGATTGATATCAACACTACACCAAGTCTGCTCTGCCTTTGTCCAGTGGAAGTCACATTTAGAGGGCTCCAGATGTCTCTTCAAAATATAATTTCTCTGATGATTCCATGTTGAGGTAGGGAATTTCCAGTGGGTTGAAAATTTTTATTTCAGATTTTCTTCGGCTTTCTGCTTACAAGATGTCTCTATTCAGGCTCCAGAGTTTAAGTACCTAGCACTTAATAAAAACAAAATAATCTTCCAGAAACAATGTCATTTTTACTACCACGTTGCCACATTAACATGTCTGAGAATTCACTAAACACAATTACCTATAGCAGGCATACTTCAGATACCCCAAAACATTTAGTATTGGATTTTACAAACCCTTAGACATATGGAAGTATCAAGATCATAAAAGCCAAGTAGAATTAAATAATTTTTTGTGTCCCACCACTATCCTTCTGGAAAGTAATGTAGAATGGGGATTTTGTTTGTTTCTTTTGTTTTGGATTAGTTTGTTTATAGAACTGAAAGTAAAACTCCAATTTTTTAGACCAAACATTTCAAGAACCGAGCTTTTAAGTAGTTTTTTGGAAATGTAGTGCCTTAATCCAAAACTTCAAGTATTCTACTTATTCAATAGCTCAAAATTAGGAGAGAATAAGCATAAACACCTACCACGCATCTGCCAGTTCTCAAAAGCATGTTTTTCACGTACAAGAAACAGAGAATAACTGAGGTCAACCTTCATTAGAAGGTCATTCTCACCACAAACATGCATGTTGATAGGTTCTACCTACAGAGAGCACACTCAATTCACGAAACAAAACAGTTTTCTCGTTCACCTGTGTTTTATGGCTTAATTTGCTCGGGTTGGGTACAGACGGTCAGAACGCGACTGGCAGGAGGCACCTCTGGAAGGTTTAGTTTCACCCATCGGGCACCGCGGAGAAGCAGGATTATATCCTCCACCGCAGAACGGACCCAGCGCGCCCGCCCCCTGCGCTCCTGTGCCCTTCGCACGGCGACTTCGAGCGCAACTCTAAAAACTTAAAACTACTTCACCCCAGGTGACTGATGGATTTCCAGATAAAGGGTGTTTGTGTTGGGCAAGGCGCGCTGCCACCCAGCCCTGCAGCAGCCGCTCGGGCAGCGCCGAGCCCGGCCGGTGCCGCGGCCCCGCTCAACCT
>VXBB01001705.1:937526-971059 GCA_013399915.1 Illadopsis cleaveri
CTGGAAGGGCAGAGCGAGGACTGTGCTCGCCGCCGGCCCCGAGCCTCGCTGGCATCCTCTGCCAAGTGTTGGTGGGGGAATGTTCTGGGGCATATCTGATGGCCCCAGAAAAGGAAGCCACTGAAGCCGTGCATTTCTGAGGTGATGGCTGGGCTGGTACTGAAGCGTACATTGCTCTCACAGCACTCTCTTCTGTTGAGAGCTTGCACCCACAAATAGGTAGCTCACATTTCTCTGAAACCGCTTTTCTAGACTATCTGATGATCCAGATAGGTGCATATTCTCAGTGGTGGTTGTCACAGTTAAGGCTGTGAGAACTGTACAAAAGCCTACCACTAGCACTCACTAAAATGAAACAAAAAGGGCTTCACCATGTGAGAACCAAGTTTCTGGAGTCTAATCAAGGTGTCCTGGGAAGGCAGGCTGGGGGAGGGAAGGGACATCAGATTTTGTGTGGATCAACAAGTCTTCTCACTCCCTGCATACCCTTCCGTGATGGTGCTGGTACCAGGGAGGACAAGGGAACTACTGAACAAGGGAAAATCAGGGGCTAGGAGGACAAAGGCTGGAGGCATGGACTGGTGCACAGAAAGGCAATGGCTCTGTATGCATCTCTAAAACAATGGCAGCTGAGGCTGTGTCCACACTGCTCCAGGTCCTTTTCATTAGCAGTGACAAGTTTTCAAAACCCTGTATGAAAACTCAACTAATTCATGCAGCTAACCCGAATCTGTATGAACTGAGCTGGGTTTACAGTGGTGAAGGACTCTAGTCCATTATCAGTATTTTGAAGTGCCCAGTACTGCAAGTGTAGGAAAGGATCTTTAAAGCTGTCAGCTACCTCCCTAGTGAACCAGCTCTCAGAAGGTGGAATTCCTCCTGCTGTGGGCAGCAACTATTAGCTAGATGGCAGCATTAGGCATTAAGAGTCTGAGTTCTGCCTCTGGATCTGTACCAGGGGAATGAGGGGAACGCTGCGGGAGAGTCGTGCTAACAAAACACACTGGCTTTCTTCACACTTTGGGTGCAAAGTGTAGCAGTCGTACAGAAATAGGTGGGCTATTTTTATGGGTGGCTTGTGGCCTTAACATTAGCTAGCAATAGTAGGCAAAATCTGTGAAATGCAGAAAGGTAGTTGGGGAAAAGCATAAATGTCAACCTGTTGAACATCTCTGGTTACATTTCCTTGGCGCAGTAGTTGTTAAAGCCAGTTTTTGTTGGACCACCATCAGCAATCGTGTGCCAGTCCTTGTGTCTCCATGGCAAGTAGTGCTAGTCCTGTAGTAGATAAGGGGTAGTTCCATTAAAAATATGGTTACTGTAAATGACTTTTTCACTAAGAGGAATATAATTTCCACTCAGATTTGTGGGTGCATTTTGCAAAAAACTTGTTTTCATTTTAATAGCAGATAAAAATAAAGTAATGCTACAAAAATCTTGCCACTAAAGATATGCAAAGCACAAATTGGGATATGAATTCTATGAAACTTTAAAGCAGTCAAGTCCCAAACAATTTTAAATGTAATGGCTCAGTCCAGCAGTGTTATCTCTGAACTACTGCTGCATGAAGGCCAGGATGATCGTGGTGTCATGCATAGGATTACATGACTTTTCTTTTTAGAAAAGACTATGGTTGCTCCACTAGCTGCCTGAACCTTTATAGAGAGGAGATGTCTCTTACTTTTTTTCATACTTAATATCAGAATCAGAATTGTTAAGATGGACAGGAGCTTGCTAAGCTCGTCTAGTCCAACCGGTGGAGCAGGGTCACCTTGAGCAGATTGCCCAGGGCTGAGTCCAATCAGGTTTTGAACATCTGCAAGGATAGAGACTCCACAATCTCCCTGGGCAATTCATGCCCATGTTTGACCGCTCTCACAGGAAAAAAAAAGCTTTGTCATTTCTCTAAACAGAATTAATTTCCTGTATTTCATTTTGTGCCCATTAGTTCTTATCCTTCCCAGAGCATCACTGAGAAATGTCTGGCTCTGTGTTCTTTATTCCCCTCCATCAGGTATTTATAAATTGATAAGATTCCTCTGAGCCTCCTCTTTTCCAGGTTGAACTGTCTCAGTTTTCTCAGCCTGTCCACACAGCTTACATGCTCCAAATAATTTAATCACCTTTCTGACATTTTTCTTGCTTCTGCATGCCTACATTCCTCTTGTATCATGAAGCCCAGCACTCTGGATGTGGCCTCTCCAGTGCTGAGGAGAGGAGAAAGATCATACCCTTGATCTGCTAGTGACACTCATTCTAACACAGCCCAGGATGCTGTTGGCCTTCCTTGCTGCAAGAGTGCATTGCTGGCTCATGTTCAGCACGGTGTCTACCAAAATTCAAATCTTTCTGAAAAGCTGCTTTCAGAAGCCAGCCCCCAGCCTGCACTGATGCATGGAGGTTTTCATTCTCTAGGTGCAGGACTTCACAATTCCCTTTGTTGAGTTTCTTGAGATTCCTGTTTGCCATTTTCTCCAGCTTGTTGAGTCACACAATCAACTGTGTGTGTCAACTACTCCTCCCGAGTTCATGGTGTCTGCAAACTGTCAGGGGGTGTGCTCTGTCCCATCGTCCAGGTCATTAATGGAGATGTTAAATGGCATTGATGACAGTATCAATCCCAGCACTACTGATGGGCTTTCAGGTGATCTTTGTGTCAGTGACCACCTGCCTAAACCTTTAGGGCAGGCAGCTTAGTGTTCCCACCTAGCCAGCCTGCACTCCATCAGTTTATCTATGAGAGAGCTGTGGGAGAGAGGCAGTGTTGAAAGCCTGGTTGAAGTCAAGATAAACAACATCCTCTGCTCTCTGCTCATCCACCAAGTGAGTTGCTCAGTCATGGAAGCCTATCAGGTTGCTCAAGCATAATTTCTCCCCAATAGACCCATGCTGGCTGTCCCATCAATAGAAAACTGAATATATTTGGAAATGGTTTCCAGAGTTATTTGCTCCATCATTTTCCCAGGAATCAAAGTGAGGCTGACTGGTTTGTAGTTCTTTTATTCTCTATTCTTTTCTTCTAGTCTTTACTGAAGATAAGAGTGCTATTTGCTTTCTTCCACTACTTAAAACATCAATGTCTTACCTAGAGCTGCATGCAAGGGGCCTCTAGCAAGTCAGCAAAAGTCTCATGCATTGCTTTCAGGCCTCAGCATTTTTTCCCTTATTTGAGGAAAAAGATGAAATTTAGAAACAATTTAGATTTTGTTTTCCATCAGACCAGGCTCAAAATAGAATGTTCTCAGCTTGGAATTGGGTACATTGGTAAAATGAATTGACATTATCTATCAGCATATCTAACAGTTTAGGATGAACACTCTTACTTTCTGCAGCTACTTGGATAACAACCCTTTATTTGATCTTGCATATTTCTGTTCTGTAAAGCTACTCTTGTCTAACGTTATTTGCATTTTTGCTTCTAATCTCATGTTGATTCTTGGTGCTACTTTTCATCTGGTGCATTTAAATGTAGAGTATATTTTTCAAATGTATATTTTAGACATTTCTGCAGAGCACAAAAGCTATCTTTCTGGAGCCCTTTTTGTACTTGACTGATAATGCTTCCATCAAACAATGGTGGTATCAGTCTTACAGGAATCAGTAAGAACTTGTCTCTGAATTCCTCAGATGCTTGTGTTCAAATGCTCAGCCAGTTAAGTGCACAAATGTCAATTCATAATATTTATATTCAAATACTTATAAGCTTTAAAAAATCCAACCACAACAATGAAAAGTCAATCATTAGTTCCTATAAGGAAAATTTAGTAAAACCATTTTATTTATATTTAAATTCCAATTCAATTTGTCCAACCTCAGCACAGATTTGGATACAGTTGCACCCATTCAACTGCATTTTTTTCTGCCTAAATATTATATTCTGCCTTATTTAGTTTGTAGAATATATTAGTCTAAACAAAATGGAGTTAAGAACTGGATTGTTCTTTTTTATATGGCAATGAAATGAGGATATTATTGTTAAGATTTGCTATTTAGGGGATAAAAGAAGCAATAAAATAGCTAGTAGTGAAAAAAATCAGTTTTGGACTGATTTAAGATTTTTTTTCCCAAGATATAAAAATTATAGCTATGTTTTCAAATCCTTCATTTGAGAAAATATGTGGCTAAAATTAAGGCACATAAGAATGTATTTATGCTCAGTGAAGATTTCCTAGTAGAGAATCAGTGCCTTGTAATTCACCTGTAACTGTCTTTTGGTCATAAAATTCATTATTATTTTGAGGCTCAGTAACGAGTTTTAGCTTCATGCATAGCATTGACATTTTAGACGTTTCTTGTACTATTTTTCTCTAATGTTTTGGACTACCAAGCCATGTGATTAAGCATGAATCCCACTTTATGTAATTTGTAAGCAAGTCATAGCCAAAGCCAGACATGACAATGATGTTTCTAGAGTTCTTTGTAATTGTTTTTTCATGAGAATATACCACACCAGGCAGCACTTTGTGGTGGGTGAAGTACTGCTTCACCCTTTCCCTTACCCACTGTGACCTCCTTTGTTTGTATAACATTAACTCATGGAGAAAAACTGGAAAGGATAACAGAAAACTTCCTCAAAAGTACAAAACCTAAATGTAAAGTAGAAAAACATATTTTTTATGATATTTAGGGGTTTTTTTATTTAATAATAAGTGGTAAAGTTGAGCATGTATTGTTTTTGTGTCCTTGTTTATCGCTTCTGAAGGCATTTGTTGACACTGTTGTATATTTGTATGTATGAGCTTTTGCGTAGGCAAAAACACCTAATAAAGATGCTCTAGGGGCCTATGGTGGTGTTAATGTGAATTTGCAATCTTCTTGGAATAATATAAGTTTGAAATTTCAAAAGAGCTTACATTTTTTCAGATCTGTGTACAATAGATCTTCAGAAAAATAAATTTATCAGCATTCGTGTACTACTTACTACTGTAGTGCTCACCTCTATGGTATGAGAAGTCTGTGCATAGCTGATACATTTTCCAGTCCTCCAGTTTTTCCATAAAAGATTAATTTAATCCTTTGTGAAGAGTTTGGGGGAGGTAGCTAAAATTTCTGCTTGTTTCATTTCTGGAATATAATATAAATTCATTTCATTTCAGGAATGCATTTCTCCCAGAGGCATGTCAGATGATACCCCTCTATTAATTTCAGGTGTTCTGTGCAGATTCAAGTATTTGGACGGGAATTTGTAGAAAGAAATCACTAGACATTGTCATGTTGACCATACATAAAAGGGATAGTAATAATAACTGACTTGCAATGAACAGAGCTCTTCAGCTTGTGTTGACAAAATAAAGCTTTCTTTGAAAACCAGGCTTGCCGCTGATGCACTTTGTAGTGGGTCTCACTATAGCACATTACAGACTGTGGGACTCTGCATAAATACTCAGAGAGCTTCTTTCTGTCTTTCTCTCTGCCTGAAAAGATGGGATTTATTTATTTGGTCATCTCAACCAAACAAGCAAGTTGCAGAGCATTCACAGGCTTAGAAGATGGAGAGGTTGCACTCTTGCAGCCACCATCACACTGTTACTCTGCTTCAAAGTCTTTCTTGTTCATCACAACTTGCATTTGCAGACAGTGTGTAATATATTCTTCAATATGTACTTTAACACCTTTGTTCCACTGATGTATATCAGAATTGCGGAGTTTGGGACAGCATTCCTCCCAAACTATTCCATTTGATCTGACTCCCTGTGGGTAATCATTAAACAAAATGGCTTTTATGTCCTGGTATTTCTTTTTGGCATGTCAGAACTTGATGCTGATGTTCATGAGTTAGATAAGTCTCAGACAAGAGCATAGGGAGGATCAAAGAACATCTACATGCTTGATTCCTAACTAGCTTTCCTAGCCCTCAAGAGAAATTCCTATTGTCTCCTCAGTTCACAGAATCACAGAATATGCTGAGCTGGAAGGGCCCCACATGGATCATCTAACTGCTGGACCTGCACATCACCACCCCCAGGAGTCACACCATGTGCCTGAGAGCATTGTCCAAAAGATTCCTGAACTCTGTCAAGCTTGGTGCTGTGACGACTTTCCTGGGGAAGCCATTCCAGTGTCCAGCCACCCTCCATGTGAAGAATTTTTTTGTACTATCTGCCCCAAAACTCCACAGCTGAGTCCTCAGGGGCAGCTGACCAGCGTAAGTGATGACAGGAACTGATTCATATAAAGAGAAAGACCTAGGTTAGAGCCAAGTATTTCCACACTAACTAGCTCATGTTTAGTTCGTGGATATCTATGTATATGTACAGAAATATATGAGAAAATGCTAATCATATGCCCTGCTCTGACATTTTGGTGGCACTGCATTACTCACAAGCTGTGCAGCAGCTATGTTAGAGTAGGTTATCACTAAGAGGACATATTAAAATTTGTGTCACATCATGACTTAGTGCTAAAAGCTATTCTATAAAATGGAGATTTTTGAATTAATTTGTTTCAGGCTAGCCTTGTGTCTGAAAGGTAGTATTCGCTACACCTTAAGCTCAAATACTTAAGGCAATTTGATTTTTACATGTGGGGTTGAAAAATGACACAAATATCTCCTTTAAAATCCTAAAGAAATATCCAAATTCATTTTTTTAAAGGAATGCTTCTATCCACAAGAAACCTCTCTACCTCACAACCTGTCTTTATTGGCAAGGATGTTAGGACAATGTACACCAGAGAGTCTATTGTCCCGTTAGCTTAATAATGCCAGTGAAAAATCTTAAAATTAGTCTTGTTATAGGTTAGTGAACTTCTGAATTAGCAACATCAAGGAACGTACAGAGCCATTATGATGTAGCCATAATACATTAATCCTTTCTTGTGGCTGTTATCATTAACACACAGGGCCTGTTACTACTTTCTAAAACACCTGGTTTCTTAGCAAGCCCCGATGACACAGGACTCGCTGTTGCGAGCGGTGTGGAGTCTTTCCAGCAACACAGTGGAATTGGAATAAGGTATCCTTTATAGGACATGCTGCACATGTGATGCCACCAGATGCAGCTAGTGAGTTCCATGGAATCCTGTTCCATGGAATCCTCTAGAATCTCCAGAGGAATGTGCTTGCTTAAGCCCCATTCGGTTCTAAAAGCAATAATAGAAAGTAGACTTGGAAAGGAACTTAAGAAGTCAATGGGATTGTATTTCTGCTCCAAAATAAGATCTGCTACATCTAGTAAGTAATTTGTGAGTGATGCTTTCCTTAGTACCTTCTAGTATTTAATCTCCCTAAGCAAATAGTTCCGACATTGAACTTTTTCAATTCAGAGAACTTGTCTTAATGTTACCCCTAGCCTCTCATTCTTGAAACTTGTGCCATGTAGCCTAGCCTGTGTTATTGATTCTCCAAAAATCCCAGCCTCTGTCCCTCCTCACTCTGCACTGTGTTTACTCAATTCCTGGGCATGCAGGTGGACAAAAACACTTTGTCTCCACTCCCTTTCCAATGGGAGCTGCTCTGCTCAGTCAAGACAAGGGTGAACCTTAAGAACTTTCCCTGTGTAGGAGGTCAAGACCCTGAGAGGAATCTGTCTGGTGCAAAATGGGCTCATATGAAAAATTACAACATGGTGTCCATCTTTTTAGGCTGAAGGGAAGAGGCACTTTCAAAGGGGTCATGACCTGGTTCTCCACTTGAAACCTGGGCAAGGAGAAGGAAGCACAGGGTGGATTTTCAGGGAGGCAAATCATCCAAGCCCCATCCCCCTTCCAGGAAGTACTGCAGGGTATGATCCTGATGAGAACTTGTGGCATTTTTTGGGCCTGAGCAGAAATCAAGTACCTCATTTTTCTTCTCCCTTCAGCATTGCCCAGAAGCTTGGTTCCAGTCCTGTGAAAAGGACAACAGAAACAAGAGGGGCCAATGACTGAGAGATAGTGTGAGCAAGAGCAAGAGCAGGAGTTTTCAGCCTCTTGCCAGTAATGAGCTCAGCCACTAAAATCTTTACCATTTCCAAGAGCAATTTAAACATTTTAGTCTCACCTGTCTGCAGCAAACATGGAAAACCATTTATTCCTTCCCTGTTTATAAAAGGTTTTCTTATATAAAAAGGAAATATCTTCTGCCTGCTCAGCTTTCTTGTGGGCTACATGACCCCTTAGTCTTCCTGCACGGGCAATGGATACATTCAAAGTACACTTTTCCCAAACTGGCACTGTCAGAGGTAAGCTAGTTTTACCACATCATACTGAACAGATAGAATTTATGAGCTTACATATAATTGTCCCTTTAATATTTCCAGTGACAGAGATGCCTCATTTTCCTAACACTATGAACTGAGCAGCCACCAATGTCATTCTGTTAGAAATGTGGCCTCACTCTAGTCCAAGCAGTGTTTGGTGCAGTCATATTGCCAGTGAGAACAGCTCTGTGATTGTGAAAGGAGTAGGGATGAGGAGGGGAGAGGGATAACAGGGATGCAGAAAGGGCTCAGCCTTTCTAATTCTTTCTACTCTCACTATGAAAGTCTGCAGTTTTGCATATGATGTACTTAAAAATATTTTGAGAGTATTATTATCCTGTTAATTTTGTTTCCTGGGTGAGCTCAGCTCCCTGGCAATGTACATAATTAATCAAAATTATCCAAAAATGAAGTTTGTGTGGACTCTTACCAGGAACTGGACCTATAATTGAATATTATGATGGGTGACTGCCTGCATTGTTTGGGAGAACTATTTCTTCTTTGTTTTGAGCTCTGGAATTCAATCTCAGTGTAGTCACTTAAAATGAATTTGTCTTCCTTTAAGGTGGATGTTGGAGTTCAGGTGGATTGACGATGTCCTTTTTGTATCTTTTGTTCCATTTGTTATGGAAATAACTGTCATTTAACATGACCCTATTCTGCACTGCACTGACTGAGGAGTTCAGAATCATCCTCCTGGAAAAGAAAATAAATTAACTTTAAACAATCATGCCCTAATATTTGGAACAACAACAGTCAGAGTTAATGTTTGTTTTGTCAGATTGTGGACAATGAAATAAATAGTGCAGAGGGTCATTAACACAGTGATTCATGTAAAGAAAATACTCCTAGATGGCAAAGCAAGACTGTTTAATCAAACCATTCTTAAAGGATGATGAGACTGTATGGAAATTTCTTCAAGAGTTTGAAATTACATCAAGGGAACCTTGTGATTCTGACCACATCTTTTCACTGCATGTTAGGGAACCATCTTGATTCCAACCCTTATGGAGTGATAGATGTGATCATTTTCTGTTTGGTGATGGAGTGTTTGAATGCATTGTCAGACCTTTCACAGCATATGGTCAAAACAAAAAGAATCCCTCTTCTCAGGGTTGAAATCTGCATTTTGAGTACTCAGACAATTATAATCTGCTCAGATGCCTATGTTTGAGTTTGAATTTGATATATGTCCCAGAAGAATTTCTTGCAAACAACTTACATACTTTATTGCACAGAAAAATGTTGCAGAGAATCCAGATAGAGGCAGCTGTACCAAGCATGCCCAAGGGCTGTGCTGTGGAAAGGGCAAAAACCTTGTCACTGTGATTATGCCTCTTTGAAAAGTCTTCTGATCATACCAGTTGTCCATGTTTTGAATGTAAATCTCGACAAGTTAGGACTTAATTCAAAGTCCACTGCTGACAGAAATAGCCCCTTTATTTTCTTCAGTGAACTTTTCTCCATTTGTTTTCTAAAGGCTCCTCAACTCTGCCCTGCCTTTGAACTTCAAGGATGTTGCTAGTTGGATATGCCAGAATATAGTCATTTTTAATCCAGGGATAAGAGAAGTCTTGTTATTGTCTGGATTTATCCTTTAAAAGACCTTCTTATAGCCTTTCTGAAGTAGAATATCTTTAGACCTAGCAAGCTGGAAACATTTCTTTATCACTTTTTTTTTTTTTAATTACTATTCTATGGCTAGACTTGGATGAAATAATTCTTTAAGTTTCTTTTTGAAGCAGCACAATAATTTAAACCACATCAGTGAAAGTGACAGGGCACTTTTTTCTCTCCATCACCATTTGAAAATTTTCTTCCTTCTCATGCTCTCAGCCTCTTGGTCTTCTAACAGAATGCCTTAGGTTAGCTGAAGATGTGTTTTCAATCTAGTTGTTTTAGTACAGTTTCAGTGCAATTTTAATACAGTTCAGTTAATTCCTCTCACAGGTGACCTTTTTCCAGGAATTTTTTGGTTAAAACATGAGGTTGCATTGTCCATGTAATTTGCTACAATCTTAACAGCAACTGGATATCCTTAAATTCATCACCTGCAGTTAGTATATTGAAAATTCAGCTTTCATATTCCCCCACCCCCTCCCCAAACCCCCTGTGCTTCTGCCTGTTGAGGGAAGTTGAAGTGGTTGTGCTCTAATGCCTTTTCATAGTTAAAAAGAGTGTAATGTGGGTCTGGCTTTGCCTAGATCTGGTGACTTTAAAGGCAATATTATGATTTGGGATCCTGGATTCCCAAGAACTTGAGCTTGGTACTGCTGCCTTTGCCTGTACACATCTTTTTATAATGTCACTTTGGCTCTTCAGCCTTTTATCATCTGTCATCTGGTGACTCTGTCAGGGAGGTTGTCATAAAATCATTAAAAAATCAAGACAGGTAAGACTTTGATTTTATTTGAATGAAGCCCTGACATGATTTTTCTGAAACTACCACATTTCTGCCTAGCAGTAAGCTGAAGGGCGTGCTGGGAACCTTTGCCAGATAAGTAATTCTTGCATTTGCTTATAAAGTGGGAACATATTTATAGAATCATAGAATATGCTTCGTTGGAAGGGGCCCATCAGGATCATCAAGTCCAACTCCTGGCCCTGCACAGAACACCCCATGGGCAATACTAATATTTTATTTTATTTTATTCAACTTTTCACACATCTAATACATATTTTAGGTAAAGTGGGCATTTACTAAGTGCATTTTAAAAAATTCATTCTGTTTTTTTAGTTTAATTCCATTTTTTTCACAAAAAAAAATATTTGAAGATGGTAGAGTCCTAGATGAAAATATGTGCTTCAATGCAAGTTTATTGAAACATATTTGTCCCCACAATAGAAAAACAAGTAGAAGGTGACACTTTCTTCATACAGAATGTGGTTAAATATTTGTGCTAAGCTAATTCCAAAGGCAAACATCAAATACAGATATAATTTCTTTTTGCTGTCCTGTGTCTTGGAATACAACCTTTGGGGAATGGTTGCTAAATAATGGCATGAGATTAATGTTAAAGGGAAAGTTAACAAAATGAGTGGCAGAAATGGTGCCAAATTCACCTTCCACTCATTGCTACTGAGTTTTGCAACTGGGTTTTTGATCTCCAGCAGCACTTGCCTGATCTTTTGATTGCAAAGATGATACAGGTGAAGTTGTGATCATGCTGCTTCAGTGTGAAGCCTCAACACTGTTATCAGGATATTGCACTACCTGTCCCTTGGTTTCTAGAGGAGACATTTATTGGAAATCAGAAAACTATAAAAGGCATGGGATAGGACAGTGTGGGAGAAGGCAGTAACATACTCTTAATAACCTAAGACAAAGAAAATCTTTCTCATTCAGGAAGGTTGCAAACATACAGTCTAACGGGACTATGTTTCCTTGAGAAATGAAATCCCAGACATAAGTTATTCTAGAAATCAATTAATGTTTCACAGCCCCTAGGATTTCATTGTATGCACTATATTGTTGCAGGGTACCTAGAATTTTAGAATGTATTTTAGATAACAGTCATGTAATTTTAAATATTTGTGTACAATACACACACATTCATCCATCCATCAATCCTACATACATTTTTTCCCCCATTCAGGAAGATACTTCATTTTACCTGCAAACGTAACACTACTCAAGCAAGTTCCTACAAAACTTTAGGACTGTTGAGTTTGATGAGACTAAAACCAGTATTTATGGATAAACACATACTTACATAGGCTCCCAAAGAGGTGAGGTATTATTTTTGGTTATTATAACCTACCTTTATTGTAGGTTGTTCTTTTTTAAGTGATAATATGTTTTTTTCCTATAATCAGATCTGAATTAGTCAAGAGAATAAGGGTTTGAATAGTCAGTCACTGTTGATGAGTTGAAGCATTCAGTGGTTCGATGCTTAATTGAATATTTTAAAAACCAAAGCAATAAACTCAGCTAATGCTTTTCTTGCTAAGTGACAAATGGCAAAAATACATTTAATTAGTTTAATTTTTTTTTCAATGCTGATGAAAAGGAAAAAAAGGTAAGGTCTGGCTTTTACTTTCACAAAAGATTCTATTTGACATTTATGACTAAGACTGCATAAAATGACAGTGAACATTCACACCTCCTTTAATTAAATGATCTCTTAAATAGTGGGCTGTTAAATTGGAAAAAAGAATTTCTGGTTCTTGCTATTTGAATGTGGTTTGCTTTTATTCTGTTGAGTTTTTTCTGGAGTTTCTGGAATCATCAAAATAGGAATGAATTTAAACTTTCATGGGAAGAAAACTTACAGAGATAGTCAGTATTATTTAAAATTGAGAAAATTCTTGAAACTTTGACCCTACTTTATATCAATGACCCTGAAACAAAGAGACAAATAAAATGAGATTTAAATGTATGTGTTATGAACGTGTTTAAGAAATTAACAGCAAGTATTTTGGTATCTTACATGAAATTTTAGTACTTGTTGAAATCTGTGATACTACAATAGTGGGAATACTTGGCATCCTGAGCATAGACTTGGTAGTTAAAAGGAAGATTTGCCAGAGTATGTCAGAACAATATCCTTTCCCATTTCCAGAGCGCATTCTGGATTTTCCCATATACAAAACGTGCAGTGATGGATAGTTCTGCCCTGCTACATTTTGTTTGCAAAGAAACATTTTCACCAGCAGATAACCAGTTGCACTCATTAATCTATAAAAAAAATCCATAAGATGGTGCTGTATCTTAAATCTGATCAGAATAATTTGGATTGAAAAATAAAAATTATGCTGCAATTGTAGCTTAGAGCAGTTGTTGTAAGCTGTGTTGGTAACAATTCCTTTGGCAAACATATTGCAAATGTTAGTTTCCAGTCACTCCAATATGTTAATTTACATGTATCAAAATATTAGTCATGGCACTTTTGTTCAAGCCTGAAAAGTGTAAACCATCTGAAAGGTAGTATCAGTTATGCTCAGGTTATGAGCAGTCAGTACCTTGCTTTCATAGCTGAGTTTCACTCCCTCCTTTCCTGCTAAAGACAAGTGATGGTGAAAGACTCCTCTAGACATTACTTTAATGTGAAAAAAACACCAAAAACCCAGTGCACTGGGATGTCTACTTAAAGGGGTAAGTTGGCTGTTAAAGATAATGAACAAATCTATCCAGCAAATGAAAAGACTGTGGGAGAAATGAATCTGAGACATTATAGCCACCCAAGAGCAGAGATTTCATGTGCAGCCAACACATAGTTTTGTGGGATTTTGGAGAGCAACCAGTTGCAGCATTATGCCACTGGAGCCTGGGCAGTGGATCTTAGCTCAGTAGTAGCCTTTCACCACATCTTGTGGCTGCAGTAGTGCAGAGCCAGGGCTGAGCTGCCAGGGCAGCCAAACTGCTGAAAGGAGGAGGGAAGAAAGGCTGTCAGAGAGGGAATAGGCTGTCACATCTCCCAAGATCCATGCAATTCCATGTGTGTTTCAGCTAGGACACTACCATACTTCAAAGATCTTGTTGCACGGGGAATTTTACCTTCTTGAGTCAACCAGGTGTGCCCGTACATTTTTCTCCCTTTTCATTTCTCTGAAAGGGTGTAATGACAAGAGCAACTGATCAGGTGATAAATCTCTGTTTTTCTGTACAGTGGCCTTCAGTTACTCATTTACTTCTGGACTTACTTGTACATAGTCTGAGTCAGTTTTTCTCTGTGAAAACAAGAATCAGGGAAGACACAACATGCAATATGTTTAACACAGAAGTAGAGGAAGAAGGAAAGATAGGTTCAGTGCAGCATAATGCTGTGGGCAGTAAGAAAAAAAAAGGAAAGGGTGAATGATTTTTTAGTGGTAGAGACAGAGAGCACTTAGTTTCAGCAGTGTACCTGAGCTGATCCAGCATGGTCTAGGAGATGGAATATGCCAATAAGAAACTCATAACACCTTCCCTCTGTTTTTGAGGGATTTGAATGATAATACCTGGAGACTGCGTCGTCCTTTGACTTTTTGGATAAACCTGAGACCCTGTTGATTCCACACTTGGTGTAACTCCAATTACCTCATTAGGTAATGAAGGTAAGAAGGACTATGTAAAGAAGGTTAGAAACTTTTTTCAGATGGCTAATGGATTTAATTCACAGATAAATGTTATGGAGAAAAACCTGTTTCTTATACTCCTGCATAGTCCCTAGATTGAAAAGAAAATCAGTACTTTTGGTGAAAGGTACAATACAAACTCAAAAGATATTTTTTGGTTTTTTCTCCTTGTTATTTAGTGTAAAAAACAAAATACCAATTTTCTTGTTTAATTCGGTTAAATGCTGTTTGCCTTGCCTGTAGTAAAGAGAAGGTTTTTTTCTGCTTTTCCCTGTTAAATGCTTTGGCTCAAGCCGATTGTTATTGTAATTGGAGATACCTTCCCTAAATGTTTTGTCTGTCAAATGTTAATTACCTGAAACCCCTTTGTAAACTAACTGCCCCTGCCGTTTCCTGCAAAGCAACCACTGGCACCACCCGACATGCAAATAAAAAGCCTCGAGTGTTCATGGGACACTTTTTGGACATAAAACCCCTAAAAATAACGAGCCAACTACAAAATCAAAGAACTAAAAATAACCACTCTGAGCCGGCAAAACCCTGGAGAACCTACACCGATCAGAGCTGAGTTCCAGTTTGTCACCATAACTTAAAAAGTACCCTCGACACAGGACACCCATGGACTTTGAAATGAGCCAGTAGGCTTTTCAGAGGCTCCTGTGAGACGGAAGTCCCGGCTCTGCCCTGCGGCCTGCGGCAGAGCTGAACATCTTCTCCCGTCCGTCGTCCATCGGGAACAGCTCCATCGGCAGTGTTGGGGGATTGTGCAACCCCTCGACCCCCCACCTAGAGCTAATCTTAAATAAAGGTTTTAAAAAGGAGCTGGTCTCCCTGCCCATTCACTTCATTTAGCTGTTGATCAAAACCTGAAATATCGTTCTGAATTGTATGTGGTCTTATGATAACACCTCTCTGCTGGTAAATTGATTCTTGAACCAGTTCAGAGGGTCAAGAAAGAAAAGAGGGGAGCATGAGCTACTTTAATGGAGCTAAAACTTGAGGCTAAACATATACATATATAAAGCAATGTACTGTATGCCCAATTATTCATGGGATGCTCTAGGATTGGTTGCAAAAGATTACATGACAATGTAAGGCTAGGACTTCTACCTTGCATCATGTAACAGATGTCAATATATTCTGGTTTAATTTAATTCTGTGAATTCTTGTTAAAGATGCTTCAGAATTTTTTTCTTCCTTCCTACAGTACCATGTTTCAAGCAGCTTTTTGATTGCTTTCTGGTGTAATGATGCAAGCCCTGATCACAGAGACAGCTAACTCTGCTGATGTGCTGTGTTATTATAATGCCACCTGATACCTCATTCATTTGATACATTTGGTAGCATACCACATCAACAAAGCAAAGTGCTCGCATCGTTTCTAAAAAGATGGAATGTTTCAGTGGCAAGCATGAATTCAGGGTAAAAGCCATAGATATGAAGCAGTGGCAAAATGCCCCTTGGCTTTGTCTTTTTCACTTTATGAAACTTGTTAGATAATTCGAGACCAAGAAGACCTATTAAAAAATATGAATTTATGAACTCATCCATTATAATCTTGACATGACAGAATTCTTGGTTTATTTTGTATGTATATCATCATCAAAATAAGAAAACGAAAAAAACTAAAGTGCTTCTGGAATGTACCTCTTTTATGGTTTTATAAAGGAGCTATCTCCAGGAGATCTGATGACTAAATTCTGTGTTTTCAGTAGATATATAAATACCATTAAAAAAAAAGTAACTTCTAAAATGAATTCTAATATAATCATAAAAGCCATCGATACTTGCAGTTGGCAGTCTTTGTGACAGGTAAAGACATCAGAGTGTGTGGGGGTGCATTTTTATAAGGTTTAATTTGTAAGTTAAGTTGGATTCATTGTACACCTTTTTGTTCAGCCACTGCCCCACAGTTCACCTTCTGTTCAGTTAATGCCCTGCAGTTCACCCCAAACGNCCACGCTAACACTCCTGGTTGGCAAAAGACCTCACAGTGTTGCTGAGGTGCCCAGAGCTGCTCGCAGCCGTGCGACACGGCGACCCCGCAACAGGAGTGTCTCATGAGGAATAGATTCCTTGAGCAAAGGTCACCTCCTGAGAGACTAAGTCCCATGGAACAGCAACAGCACAAACAAATTACCTCTCTGAACCCTGGTTCTGTGACAGAACATAAAAGGGAGGTAATGAATCAAGCAACCAGGTTCCATACCATTAAGAATATTTAGATGTTGTTGCCCATTCCTGATGTTGGGATTCTTAAGGGCATCCCAGGCTGGAATACAGCCTGCATCTTTTTACACGTTTCTGCAGTGCCTCTGTAAATTCCCAGGTATCCACTATGACCACAGCTGGGAAACATGTCTCAGAGTTTCCGTGAGGTTCCATCACTTACACCATTCCCCTCCTGGGCTGCAGTGCTGTGTCTGTGCATGGCTCTGCCTTAATGAGAGACTGCATCTGCCTGTGGGACAAGGGTAGAACAAGCTCCATTCCTGCAGGTTTGTTGCTGTGGCTCTGCAGTCCTTGGGCCAGCCTGCAGTTCTGATGGGTGCCCTGAGCAGCAGACAGAGCAGGTGTCTGGTAGAGGTGAGACAGCCTCATAAGTGAGGTGCACACAGTCTGTCTGCAGGTACACAAAACACCTGTCACACACCATTACTTCTTTTTCCCTGCAGGTTCCTGGTTCACATTTGTTGTTCATCATGTCCTGGCTTACTGATCCAACTTATCCAACTATGCCCTTTCTTCTGTAGGCCCAAGTGGTTTGGTGCTTGCTGCTTCCTGTTTGGCCTCCTCAGCAGGCTGCTTGTAGAAAGCAGAGTCTTGGAGCTGCATAAAGATGTAAATTCTTGGAGTCCCATTCCCTCTGGAAGTGGACTAAGGGCTGAAGTTTGGACATCCTTTACAGCATTCCTTCCATGCACATATATGTGAGTACTCTGTCACAGTCCTTCTGGGATAGGTAATTTCAGAGGTACGTTTGTTTCCTCTGCAATGCTGTTCATGGTCTGACCATGGCTTTTCTCAAATTTTTTTTTTTTTTTTTCATCTGTTCCTACCATTACAATTGCAGTGCTTTCCGTTCTGGGTCACTGTTGGACCCCTATGTGACACTTGTGGTTCAGTTTCCTGAACATGCTTTCTAAGACGCACTTTTTCCATTTGGATGGAAAGTCATTGTCACTATCATTTCCAAGAAGCCCTCTGGGCAAGCAACAAGATGAACAGCCCTGAGCTTTCTCTCCTTTCCCTCATGCTTTCATGCCTGAGTATTTCTGGTGCATTTGTCAGGTGGCTAGACAGTGAGCATGATGACAGAATTTACCTTTCAAATGGTCACTGAGTGGCACTACAAATGTGAATTCAGCTTTGAGATAAAGTCCTTCCACTCTGAGTTACAGCCATCCAGCAGAGGTGGCTGCTGATCCACTTGTCCCTATAACCTTATCAGCCAGGGCTGCTCAGACTGGAAAAGTTCTTGTTATTCCCAACCAAGAGCAGAGGAGACGAATCTGTGTCTCTAAAATACATTGTCTTTTATGTCCATTGTTATCTGAGGTCTTCAGATTTTAAAGGCTTTTTCCAGCCTAAATGATTCTATGATTCTATGTGTCATGTAGAGATAGATATATCTGCCTAAAGCCACTGGATCCTACAGTTCCATTTTCCTGTTGCTAGTATTTATGGACTAGTTCAGAAGTTTTTGGCAAGCTGTGGGTTGGTGGTCTGGTGGAGAATTGTCCTGTCTTCATGTGGACAGAAGGCTCACTAAGAGTGGTGAAGACTGTTCACAAAGAACAACCAACAACTACCCAGATCTACCAGGCTACTCTGTACTGTGACACAGTGGAAGAAATGCAAGTGATCAATCAGTTGTGAAAAACATGCTTAAGATTAGAAATACTACAAAGTGATTTTCAAAGCATGGATAGATTTCTTTTAGGATGTGGGAGAACTGATGCATCTTAATTCCCGTGCCATGTTATCTTCAGTGAGGTGCAATCCTCAGCTGAGATAAGGCCTACATCCTATTTCTGAACCAAAATCTGCCAGAACAAGATTTACAGAACTCTTGGTAGGCAGGCTTTGCACTATGACTGGAGTAGAGGATTTCAAAATCTCTTTAGCAGATGCAGTGCTGTGAAGGTTCTGAGATTCAGTGTGGGCCTGGGATGCTACAGAAGGACTCTTCTGAGGCAAGAGTACAACAGGCCAAGGGAGACACATCTCCAAGGAGCAAATCCTGGTTTGAGCTGTGGTCAGAATGTTCTTGTTCCATCTGTTTCAGTGTCACAGCCAGTAAGTGTTAAAGCATGGCTAGTGCTGAGGCTCGGAGAGGTTTAGTACACAGAAAGGAAGTGCTGAGGACAGCGCTGGGCTGACAGCAAGTCTGGAAGCTTCTCTTCAAATGTGTTCAATATATTTAATATGATGACCCCAGCTGAGAACTAATTTGAATGGATTTTAGCCTTACAAAGGAAAAATACAGTGAAAAGCAGATTTTGTGAATTGCTGCTTAGAGAGCATACTTGAGCAGAACTTACTAGTACGTTTGTCAGGTGGCTAGACAGTGAGCATGATGACAGAATTTACCTTTCAAATGGTCACTGAGTGGCACTACAAATGTGAATTCAGCTTTGAGATAAAGTCCTTCCACTCTGAGTTACAGCCATCCAGCAGAGGTGGCTGCTGATCCACTTGTCCCTATAACCTTATCAGCTAGGGCTGATAAGCAGAATTTACTCATTTTTCAGCTAATTCATTAGGGTTCACATCAGACTGTCAGGGTGCTTGGTTGAGTTCTGTAATGGCTTTTTTTCCCACTGCTGAACAGCAATTTTGCAATTGCTGCATCAATTATTACAATGTAAAATATTTGATATGCTATTAGATGAAGAGTAAATTTATCTTGTGCCAGGAACTGCGTCAGAATGTGATAAATGCACTTGATGCTCATTGGGCTTTACAGAGAGAGGCACTCAAAAGAGCAGATTGTCTGTAAAGAAACTACCATCTGGAAATTTTGTCTAAAGTCTGATTATATTTAGGGTTTAAAGGTCCACTTAAAAACCCCCAAAAAACCAAAAAAACCAACTCTTTTGAAAGAAATCTACTTGTATGGGTAATTTTAAAACTTAACTAAATTTTGATGAAGTCGAGGTGTAAATAAACCAATATTTAATTTCTATGTCTTACATATCTAATGTTCAACAGTATCTAAACAAGTTTAAGAAATGCACCACAGTATATCAGATAACTCTATTGTTGTGTAAAGAACAGTGATCTGGGGAATTTGAAGATTTTTACTTGTGATAGCAAGAGACATGCTTTGTGTATTTTTTGAGGGTTTGTGTTTTTCCTTGAAAAAAATTCATGCAAATTAGGTTCTTCAAAAATATGGACATAATCTTCCTGAAAAGCTGTGGGCTTGGGGAAATTTGGTTTAGAAATAAATACGGCACAAAGATTCAAGAAATTGTGTGGTGTGCTATTACTTAGGAGCCAAGGTCTGTCACAAATGTGTGTTTTTTCATTATGGGATTTTAACAGAAAAATGTGAGTCACAGCCAAGCTCTCCCAGTTATTTTGGCAGTAATTCTTTAAATGATCCAAATGGCCAAAATTATGTATGGTTCATTCTCTTCATCTGTTCTCCAAGGAGAAATGTGTGAAGGGTAGTGCTTGGCTTTGATGGACTTATTGTCTAAGTTTTTATATTTTTTATTTAATTTTATTATATTAGCTGTTTTTATTTTAAAATAAAGTAAATTTGAAGCTGTTTTCTTTGAAGTTGAAGCACGAGGGTGAAGTTTGCAGCTGAGATTACTGCCTATGCAAATTCATATCACATTTTCATATGCCTGAAAAATCTGAGTTCTCTGTAATAATTTAGAAATAAAACTATTTTGTTCCTGAGGTACAAACTGTGATATTCACCCTGGATATTCCAGCTGGTTTTGGCCTGTACCATGGGGCATTGTTAAGAAAAGCTTAGCACCTGGGGACCTGAATGGTACTCTGTAGGAAATCTGTGCTGCACATGAGCGCAATGGTGATGTTCCACAGTGCCTCAGGTTGCTGGAAGGATGGGCAAGGGCACTTTCTGCCACTCACCTGAGTGTTTTGTGCTGAGGCAGGTCACTGTAGCTCAGCAGAGACCCTGTGAAGGTGTGCAAAAGGGAGGCAGCTGCTGCTCGCCAGGATGGAACAGAGTCTCCCAGGCAACTGAAACCGTTTGGAGATGCTGGCTGTGAGAGTTTAGTGGCGTGGAGAGATGAGAGAGCATGAGAGAGCATGCCTTAGCAACAGGCTCAATTGGCCAAAATGAAAGTGTACCTCTAACCACAGATGACTGCGCAGAAAATTCTTTAGAGGAATTTCATCTACCTGCTAACATTGTCCTTTCTCACCTGGACTCAGAGCCAGCCTCCTGGTCCTTATGTGGGAGAGAGTGCACCTGAGGATGAGCCAATTTACTGACACTGACATGATCAAACATTTTGAAGGATAAGACAGAGTTGTGCGTGATCTGCATAGCAGTGCCATGCACGCCCGTGTCATCGCTCACCTGCTGCTAGCATGGAGGAGCTGAATTGTATGCTCATTATTTTCATCTACATCAATAGGCCTCATTAAGGATAGGAAACTGGTCACAGGGAAATGTAGAAGACATTAAATAGGAAGATGTTCATAGGGCTGGCTTCAAGAAAATCTTTTATATGGAGTTCTTCATACTACTGTTATCACCTAGAAATTAGATAAGACTCATCTGTAGTATGTGTAGTACTAGCACCATCAGGACTGTTTGCAGCAAAGTACAGATGCTTGAAAAAGAAAGCAAGACAACTTTAAAAAAAATAAAATTAAGACATTTTTCATTCATTCTTGTGAATACCTGTTCCAGTTATTCTCTGAAAATAGTAACATTCTTGCTTCCCGTATCTAATTATTCTCTTCATCTGTCTCTGAGGTTTTTTTTTCTACATTGTCTTTTGTGGGGATAGAGTCTAGACCCAGATGCATCATTCTGTCAATTCAGAGAATGGCACTATTATACTTTTGCTATTACTTCTCCACCTGCTCCTTTTAAATTCTAGCAATTTGTTTGGTTCTTAACTACTCTCACAGAGAGATCAGAGATTTGTATTGCCCTGTCCATGATGATACCTAAGGCCATTTACTGAAATTTAAAGTTAATTTAGAATGAAGTAGTGTGGCTGCATGGTTCAAATTGCTCCTTCTACTGCGCATTAACCTCGTATTTATCAAATTCTAAGAAAAACTTAATGATTTTACCTTTCTTAATTAGATTACATGAACATAAGAATTGAGGAAATGTATATATTTGTATCATTTTAAGAAAGAAGGCATTGAAAACTCAAGTTTAAATGAATTTTCTATCAAATCAAGATGAAACTTTCACTTACTTGGTGAAAGCCAATTACTTCTGTTCATCAGCCTTCAGAAGGTCTTTGATTGCCACAAAACAACAACAACAACAACAACAACAAAGGAATTATCAGGTTATCCTCCAGAGACTATTTTTCTAGCCCTCGGACGAGCTGACAAAGAATCATAAATTCAAAATGTAATGTCTGAGTTAAGTACAAATATTCTTAAGGTAATATATATAATTGCGGTCATATTCCCTAATGACTGATTTCAGTTCCCCAAGATCAATGTGCTTTCAAATTTCTTTTTCCTGATTCTCATTCCAGATTCTGCACTCCTTTACCATTAAAATTCCTGCCTAAGGCAAGTTAGTTGTTCACCCTTGCTCTGTCTGCCCACAGCAACATAATCAAAACAGTGCTCCAAAATTAATCTTTATCATCAGTTTCTCCAGTCACGTAATTCTTAAATTACTGTATTTTCTCCTATTATACAAAGCTGAATCTTTCCTTTGGACCTTACACAAATTTTGTCCCGAGATAGCAAAGGCTATTGCTTATGCTGTCAGTGGTCTCTTGCCTTTTCTGCTTCTGACACTCTTCTAAAACACTGCAGCTGCACAGCCATAAGTAAAGCGGAATCTGACCTGCAGAAAGATTGCCACCAAGAAAAATGGCTGGGAGAAATAAAAGGGGTCATGGTGTGATTCCCAGATTACTCTTGATTTTCCAGGGGCAGCCTGTAAAAGAACATGTAATGTTCTTCTCATCAGAAGATGCTGAGATACTGTTATATTGCAAAACTATTTTCACCAGAATGAAATTATGTATGAAAACGTAATTAGCTGTGTGAGCTTTCCATACCTAATCTTTACTCATTTGATCTGATTTTGCCCATTTGATTTGACTGGGTTCTTACAGACTGCATTAGACTTCTTTCATTTCCTAGGAACAACAAGGCTATCATGAAAATTATGTCATCATAACATCAATAGACTCTGCTACTAAGATAATAATAATAATAACAATAATAAAACATTAAAATTCTCTGCTGCCAGGGCTAACAAAGAGTTTGCCAACTTTTCAGAAGTTTTAAGCATGGACAGAAAAAAACCCCTTAATTTAAATTTTAATAGTACAGGAAGGAAATGGTGAATATTTTTATTTGTCAAAGTTTCTTTATATTTGTAAATGTAAAAATTTCTTAGTTTGACACATATGGTATATTATCATTTATCTGTTATATTCTCCACTGGTAGATATTGATTAAGATCATTGACTCTAGCAGGTCAGCATTTTTTCACCTTAGTTGTATAACTTACCCAGAGCAAGAATGTAGAAGAAAGACAAAATTTCATTAGTATTAGTATTAGTATTAGTATTAGTATTAGTATTAGTATTGTTTTGCTATATCTGTTAACTTATGAGCCAAACAGTAGCTGTAAGCCATGGAGGGAAGACTACAGCCTTCATAGCCCCTATCCTTTGAAAAGGTGAACCTGGAAACTGCTGTTTTAAGTAAATTCTGGGTTCCTATTGTACCAGCTGCAGCAGTGGCATTAACCCAATGCGAGTGTTGCAGGCTTTCCATGTGAGATACTGAGCTGGTTTCTGTGAATTTACGTATTTTCCCTAGAAATTCCCCTGAAGTCTCTGTATCTTCTGAAGTGAGCCCTCAGAAGCATGTCACTGAGGAAGAGGGCTTTGGAGGCCAACAGAAGGCATTGGAGCTCAGTTCTGAAAAGAAAACACTGCTATGGACACATTTGCTGTCCTGCAGGGAAGGCTCAGATGTCCATATTTTCTAAGGACTGGAGCAGTATTCAACTGAGTGCTTTTTCTTTCAATAAATCACTCAGCTCATTATTTTCCTGGAAGGATTAGGAGAAAGTCTTCCCCAGGAAACTTCACAGGTTTTGTTTTCCTAACCCCTTCTTTATTCACATAGGCTTTCCCCTAAGTAAGGATTGAGACTGTAAACCTCCCTGCAGATCTATCCTTAAAGTAAACAAATCAAAATGAACAATATTGTTAAACAGGCATCTAGGAATTGGACAGTTGATACTAGAATTACCTAATAGCCATCTGGCTCTGAAAGGAGGAATTGGCTGGCAGTTCAGCTCTAAAAGAAACAAACAACACTGGGTATTTCTCCCTGACCTTTTATTTTTCATTTGGAGACAGGGAAAAAAAAATAATTATATTGAAGAAATCTGTCTCTCACAGTATTTCAAGGAAATCACGGAATCACAGAATCACTAGGTTTATCTCCTAAAAAATTACCACAAAAAGACTTAAATTCAGACTGAGATCCATCATATTTTATTTGTAGTTTTTTAAATGTTTTTTTGTGAGCTAAACAAGCCTCTTGCTATTATACATCTGTGATGTGCTCTCAGGCCTGTACTGTCCCCTTCTTCCCAGGAAAGTGAATGAAAATCACTGAAGATTCTCCTCTTTTAGAGGAAAATTCCCTATTTTTCTGTGTGGAGCGAGCAGCCGTGCAGAGCAGCATCTCCACTCAGCCAATGGCCCATACTGTCCATTGGGGTGGCTGGCCTTGGCCACTGGTGCCCATCAGGCTGACTCTAAGGTGTGTTGTCTGTGGGCTAAGAACTTGTTCTTCTGCTCTTCCATTGATGGTTCTTGACAAATCTTCAGACATTTGATAAAAAATCTAAACTCATACCTCTGTATCCACATTTTACAATCTTACACTAGGTTCACACAGTGGGTTTCAGACATTGTGCCTTATTCAGGGATTGAAGAAGTCTAAATCTTTTTAACTGACTTCACTGTCAGTTAAAGGCTGGGCTCCTTGCTTTGTTTAAAAGGACTTCAGAGGAAATGTGGAAGTGGTAAGACCTTCAGTGCTGTGTGTGATAATTTCTCCTTCTTTGTGTGTGGCATTTTTTCAGTGATGCTTTTCTATTTTCTCAACCTACATGTCACTTAGATTGCTTGAAGCCATTACACTTGATGATTTCTTTGCAAAATGAAGTGGAAAAACATATTCAAGTCAAGGCTGGCCCCTGAAGAAACCCATTGTTTGCAGTGATTCAATTTAATTTCAAACATATCACATCAGTTTCTATTGTTAGGTTTAGCATTTCAGCACTATGGAACATGATGAGACAAAATTGCATTTTCACTGTAAAATCAGATTTAGCTTTTTGAATTATGAACTGGTGAGTGATTGTATTTCATTATGTATATTGCAAAGATAAGAACATGCTCTGACACACAATAATAGTAACTCATATGCAGCCAGTTTTGGCTTGGGTTTTTTGTTTTTTTCCTTGTTCTTTTAATATATGTTGGTGTGTGAGAGTTATTTGGGTCAGAAATTGCCAGGGCCCCTAAGTTTTAAGGCCCCAAACTTTGCCAGTGAGCTTGAATCTACAAATTTGTTAGGATGTTCCTTTAAAGTGTAATGTTGTTTCCATAGCCTTGGACTTCCTGACACTGTGCAGCTGAATATTGTTGTTTGCTTAAGTGTAGTGTGATTAGCTGTCCTTGAAAATATCATCTATAGCAGTTTGATCGTGCAGCAAAATGCCAGGAGCCAAAGGACACAAGAACATCCTCTACCCCCACCAGATATACTTGCACATTCTGCAGCAGGTATATTATTTTAGGCTTTGATTTGGGAAAATATTCGTAAGAAAGACAACTGAGAAAGATCTATCTGGTTAAAAGACACTGCCCTGAGGAGATATATGAGTTTATATCTTGGCATTTGCAAATAAAAGATGTTTAAGTGTGTATGTTTTCCAGAGTCATGGCCTTAGATTTATCTCTCTGGAGTCCATCAACTGAACCAATGTTAGACACCGAGACTCAGAAGGCCCAGTAATCCCTTTAACAATTTGAGTCTGCCCTTTAATTAAGTTTGAAATGTGGCGTGACTCTAAAACTGCAGAATCCTCAGAGTTTGGAACATGAACATGCTTTCAGTTTAAAAAAAGATAGGAATTTATTAATTTACATACAATTTTAAATTAAGGTTTTACAGTTCTGAATGCAGAAGATACTTTTCCATAGGTAAAACTTCTGAAGGGTTGATAAATCATTTGTTCTACATGGGGAATCCATATTTCAATTTTCTTTTAAATATAATTTCATGAGTCAGAAAATATATTCAGATATGAACAACATGGTTCTTCTGTGATATTACTGCTTTGTTATTTGCAAGAATTTAAAGAAGTTCAGTGCAGCCTGGAATAAGTCAGTCTTTGGATCTGATGGGTAAAAATTACCTGTGGAAATGTCATGCAGTGTAAGACTGATCAAACTAGCAATTACGTTTTGTGTTCCTACTTGAAATTTTTGGGAGGGTTTGTTTGTTTGTTTGTTTGGGGGGGGTTGGTGGTTTTTTTGTTTGTTTGTTTGTTTTAATGTTAGAATTGCCAAAAAGTCTTTAAAGACTAAACTGAGAATCAGAAAGCTTTCTCAGTTGAATTAAATTGAATGCTACAGATCTATGTCTGTTTTCCTTAGACTAATCTAGTAGCAAGTTTGTAAAATATAATACTGTTAAGCAGACTGAGAAATTTACAGCTTGAAAGTCTGTTTGATAACACCATGAAGTCTAACAGCTATGTACACCCTCAAGCCTGCTAGTTTGGCTTGATTTATTCCTCCTTTCTCTCCTGTAGCTTTGAGTCTCTAGATTCTTGTAACACACAACTTTGTACAGTTATTTAAGTACGTAGCAACATACTGTGGGCAAAAGTATAGTTGAATAGAACCCCTTGATTTTAGCACATCATCATCATTTTGCACAGCTTGTATCATCACAGAAGCAGAAAAGTGCTTGGAAAATCTGCTGCCAGGTATAACCTGCTTTCTGTATGGTCCAGTCCTTTGCTTCAGCATCTACCCCCTCTGTCCCGAAGTCTTGTGACTCCAGCCAGTGTTCCTATTATGCCATCATCATCAGAACAGAGGAGTTGTTTTTACTGCATATTGTTGCCATTATATATAGTACATTACTATTTTGATTTACATTAAAGACCATAATCTTCTCTCTCTGCCGCCAGGAATCGACCTCACTCAGTTTTGATGCAAACATCTTTTTTTTCTCAAGTATGTTTGAGCAACAAACTGATTCAAATGGTGGGCCGTCAGGACATTTGATTTATAAGTGTTAACTAGTTATATAAACCTATGTCATGACTTTTAATTAAATTGGGTTTTTTTACCAGATTTCCTATCCTTGTATTGATTGCTGCTGCTCTGCTTTTTATTCCTCTTAATTTCTCCTCAGTAGCATTTTCTACACAGTAATGATACTCCTCAGTGCTGAAAAAAGCATATATGGAGAATCTTATCATTAAAATACTGAAAAATATTAAATAAAATAGATCAACTGCATTTTTATTCATAGAATTCTCATGCTTATTACCTAGGGATGTTACTCAAAATGGTAACATTTAATCAGAAAAGGCAGACAGGTGTCTTATCTGAGTCTGTATATCCTTCTGTCTAACCTTCACGTCTGGACTGTAATTTTGTTCTATACATTTGTGAAACAATTCATGTATTACACAGGCACAGAGTGATGTTGACAGGTACAACTGCTACTTGACAACTTGTCCAAGACATTAATTTCCTTCTGCATTAAATAAAAAAATGCTACCTGAATATCCTCAGGACTTGCTCTTGCAAAGATTAATGCTTATAGTGGTTGGTCCAGAGAAATGCATGCCAATCAATCATGGTTCTTAAAATAGTTTAATATAGAAGGCATTTAACTAAAAGTCTTTCCTCCAAGACTGTTTTCTAACCCTCACCCAATGGAATTCCTTAAGGAATAGCTTTGAAGGAATAAAGTAATCATATTCAGGAGTGAGGATTCACTGGCAGATGAGAAAAACAATTAAGAAAAAATTGAAAAGTGACCATAAGCAAACAGAATGTCCTATAGAACTATAATCTGAGATATAGAACTGTATTTCCTAAGTATGACTACGTACTATTTTATTTCAGAAAACCAAGGGCTTCTCAAGCCTGATTTTTCCAAGCAGGGACTTCACTGCTAGCTGCTCTTACTCCTGTGTTGCAGCATTTTACATATCTGATGGTTTCTATATTTGTCACACCATTTGCAAGCAGCTGTACTTTTTGCACCACGACTTTGAGTTAGCTGAGAGTCAGAGACAACTTTAACACAGGATTGCTGTGCAAAAAAAAGACCAGATATGATTATTATTAAGCAATTACAAGCCTGGATGTCTCAGCAGATCACCATGATCACAACCCTGTTCTGTCTATTGGTGGCAATCATGCTACCTCATGCTGTGACCTTGTTAGAGCTCATAAGCAAAACAGAGTGGGGCTTGTAAGGCAGCAAGATGGATTTACTTGGAAATAAAGCAGAAAAATAACACAAAATGAATTGGTAATTGAAGAGGTAGCATCTCATACAGTCAGCATTGCCAGTATACAGAATTTTATCCTGAAGCTTCTAGTAGTGGAATTTTTATTGTCTCCTGATTTTCTAGGCTACCAAGGATAAACAGGTTTAAATTTAATTAAGGAGATTCTAGATAGCAAAAATAGATTTGAAAGATATCCTGTGTGTACATGGTAAGATGGTAAGTGCCTTCCTGTGTTGCTCTTTTAAATAGTTTCACATTCTTGATGTTTGGCTTGAAATGTTTGAATACCTGGGCAGAAATGGAGCACTCCACAGCAGTGCCCTTATAATGAGACACAGCTCTACAGAGCTCACCCCGTTGTGGCAGTTGTACTTCTGGCCTTAGAACCCCCACCTCTGCCAAGAGTGAAACACCTGACCATCCTGTGCTTCAGGAAGACCCTGGGTAACAGAACCTCTAGGCTGAGTAAGTCAAAGTCTGTGCTTTTCTACAACATCAAGTTTTTCCACAGTATCAGTGAAAATATACAGTATTTTCATTGCCATAGAGAAAGCTATCCCTGCACTGTTTCCCATGCCTGCTGCTTCTTATCCTCACATCATTAGTTCTCTTGTACTAAGTCAACCTCCTGTCAGCTGTACAACAAGAGATTTAAGATCTGAAGTGGGTTAGAACACATCACATTTGGGGGTGGAAGGGGGAAAAAGAGACAAAAAAATCATAATTTAAAAAAAGATAAATTAATTTTAAAAGGTTGAAGAGTCCCAGAAACTTTATGGATTTTAAAAATCATCCTCACAAACTTCTTAAACATTGATAACAATAATGACTTGTCTTGACTGAAGCTATGTATAACAGACTCAGAATGAAAGGGAAAAAAAAAAAAGGCAGTAACTGAATGCTCCTTGGAATACCCAGGAGTGACCCATCATCTAAGTGGGTCTGACATGTGGGATCAGAAATTGAAAAAGAGGTTGCTCTGCATAAATTGTGTGTGTGCACCAGCTGGGAGGCAGTGTGAGTGGGTCGCCTGGTGTACCCGTGCCAGACCTGATGGGCCTGCTGAGAAATGCCTTGCTCTCAGGCAAAGTGCTGGAAGGGCTCTATCAATTTTATTGAATTTATTTTAAAGGTCTTTGAGACATAATTTCTCTCTCTTTTCTGCAAGGCAATTCATTCTGTGGTTGATTGTGAGCACCGCTGAATAGTTTACATTAGGCCTATAGCAATATTAGGGCAAAGGTTTGTCAAAGAACAATGTAGCTACTAGAAATTGAAGGTGTCTTATTGTAAATACTGGAGGCAAAAGAAGTCCCAATGCAAAAGATTTGGTGAACTAGACAAATCCTTTATCACTTAACAGACTGCATCATTCTTTCATGTAGGAGAAAAAAAACTTCAGAAATCTGTGTAAATACAAGATACGAAACCCTCTCCCACAGTTTTGGCTTTTCTATTCCAGATCAAAAGATGTTAGATCAAAAGTGTTAGGATGATCACATAAAAGTTTTCTATTTGGCATGTGGCAGATTATCCCTTTGCCAAACATAAATACATAAAGATCTCTGCAAAGACTTCATCACAGCTTGGCAGTAAAGGAAAGCTGAGTCTTTGGGGTAAGATATATGAGATTATTGCATAGAGTAACTAAAGCAAATCAGGAAAGGATGTGCTAGTTATCAAGATTTTCTGCACTTCCCCTTTGCGATCTAAATTACATTAGATCTTCTCTAGCCCTTGGGCAGACAAATTCTGTAAAGGAATAAGAGGTCAAGCACAGACCTAAACTTTGCAAAAAGCTGCATTGATTTAAGAAGTTCTTAACCCAGAGTTCTTTCTTGGAACCTTTCTTCTGGGAATACTTGCTTCCCAAGCTCTTCTGCTGAACAGATGGGATCACAGAAGCATTCTCTTTGGAGCATTTAAAGAGGTGGTCTGAGTTAATTTGCCTGATTTTGCCTGAATTGGATTATGAAAAATTCACCTCTTATTTCACCAGAGCTGAAAAACCTCTCAGCTTCCAGCTGGTGCATCCAGGCAGGCCTGAGGCTCCAGCTGGCTCTGCAGGGGTGGGTCAGCTCTGAGTTTTGAAGTACAGTTCACAGATTCACCCTAAGTCATTAGCAAATCAGAATAAAACCCTGATTTTGTTAATCAGAGATCATTGTCTTGGTTCAAACACTGCAGTAAAAAAAAAAATCATCATTTAACTGTTAACAGTTGGGTCCTTTGGGTCTGTCCCTTGAGTTCCTCTGTTTCACACATGCAATTACTTTCCGTATATATAATTGGTTTTGAATCTCCTCGAATGACAGTGAATATTACTTCCCTCTAAGACCATCAGTTATAGTAAAATTAGCTCATCTTAAAACCATTGAAACTCACATGAAAAATATGTTTTTAATATAACTGTCATTGCTCACTGCAGCTTGATTTTAATTTGGGGTCTATAATGATTAAGGCATTTAGCTAATGAGACCATGTCGGAAATTACCAGAATAATGTAATGTACAATGCCTGATTATATATTTTTAATGCTTGGGGTTTTTTAAGTACCCTTATAGTAAATAAGAAGAAAAGAATAAAACATATTTTCCTCATACAAAGAGGCACTAAGATTGCATTTTGGTTTGTGTTCATACTGGTTAGGAAAACTACATCAGTTGGGCCTTTGGGAGTTTCAGCAGCCAAGCAAACAAGTTTTGTTTGCAGCTGTGCCAAGCAGAACAGTGCCATCTAGTCGTCTGTGGGGTGGTGATTCCCGGGGCCCTGCTCTGACCTGTCTAAGCGTGGGCTGTAGCTCTCCAACAGGTCAGTTCATTGCTGTCATGACTTGGTTTTAAGGAGGACTTTTCCTAAAAGCTGCTCCTGTACCAGCGGCAATGAGGTTGCTTCAGACTTTGTTTTTGCACTGCTTGTGGAATACCCTGAACACAAAGAAAATAGAGCTGAAAAATAGTTTGCAGAGTTTTAAAGAGGTGATTTGAGTTATAATCAAGTATCATCGTGGCCCTGTGTACTGGTTTAGGGCAAATTTAGGAGGAAACTCCGAATGGGGTTCCTCTGGAGAGCAAACTCAAACAGCCCCTCCCCCCCAGCTGGTCCGGGAAAAGAACTTCCTCAGAGAAAAGTGGAAAAAACTATTTATTTAACAAACAAAATGCCCACAAGCATAAGGAATGAATAATATGAAACAATAAAACCTCTCGCTGGTCCGAAGAGAGATGGCAAAACTGAGAGAAGTCCTTGCCAGGAGTTAGCTCAGCTCTCTCAGTGTCTTATCAGTCCCAGTCCTTTTCGCGCTGGAAAACATCGAGACCCAGGCCTGGTGGGCCACAGGTGCAGCTCCTGGTTCTCCTCTGGGTTTTTCAGTCCAGAGCAGATTTAAACAGTCCCAAGAAAAAGGAAAAAAACCAGTCCAGGAAGCTTCTTTGCCTCAGCTAGCTAGACTAACTAAAAGGAAAAAAAGAACTCTCTGGCCACTGTCTATGCATCCGACGAACACACAGTCCAGAGGAAGAAGAAAAAAATGCCGAGGAATGAACACTCTTTTCAAAACAAACTGTGTGCTGCTTCTTTCTCTGCTCACTCTCAGAACCAGTCTTAAAGGTACTGAACACATAGCACACACAGAACAGACAACTGGGGATACAGGCATCATCGTCACCCTAGGACACCCTGCCACCTGATAACACAAACTAGATTTGCTCCTGTGAGCTTATATAAAATCCAATTTTTTTTGCCTTATTGAGTACGTTACATTTACTCAGCAGTCCCCGACAAAACAGTTTATTATCCTAGAACAGAAATTACTTACTAGTAATACATTACTTACTAGGAATACATTACTTATGGAAGTATAGAGCACTAAGTGAACCTAAATTGTAACTCTAAAAGGCTGGAGTAGGAGTTTCTGTGAGAAAGCCCAAAAGCTGGAATCACTCATGTTGACACAAGTACAGATATTTATTTTTAATTTTGGAAGGTGCAATACATCATAATAAAATTTTATATATAATTTGTAGTAAGGAAGGGACCCTGTGATTGAGTGGCAACACTTCATTTTTTTGTCAAGTAGAGATGGACATGGTAAGAAATAAATGGCCCTTGCATGCTGCAAAACCATATTCAGATTGGAAATCTGTATAGAGATTAATACAAACCCTACAATGCACAAAGTGATTTCTGCTCTCCTTTCATCTGGTTTAAGTTCAGAGGGTCTACTGGGACCATCAAATTCAGCAACAATGGAGTTAGGACTCAGATCCAAAAGCATTTATATTGCTTCCATCATCATGGAGCCCAGGAGCCTGAAGTCTTGGTTCAGACTTGTTTATCCCCACAAGCATGACATAAGAAACAGCAGATTTGACACAAGGTAGGGCAGTGCTAAATGCCATTGCTGGAGATTTTCAATGAGAGCTAGTCTTGTGGGGAGGCAACCCAAGGTCATCCTTGAAAAATTAGAAAGTAGAGAGTGGAAGGTGGTATTATGGGAATGGGAGCTGTGAGGTAACTCCTGACACTGAAAAAGAGGTTCAGGTGGGATAGACATAGGCTGCAAGGAATCCAAAACACATGGTGTGTAGCTGGAGAGCACAAAAAGGAGAGTCTATGGAGAGACAAAGACAGAGACAGAGACACACTGCTAAAGCCACAAGCCAAGAAGATGCTCCTAGAATAAAAATTTTAATAGGCATGATTGGGCAAGAAGACACGTCAGAAACAGCAAAAAAAATTTAATAGCAATCACATGCTGAATCATAAAAATCTGACCAAATATTTAGCTGTAAGATAGTAAGAAATATCATCATTTAGAAATATTATTTAGAAAAACTATTGGTTGTTGCCAAAGTTGCCGGCTGTGCTGAGGATTTGACTGACAGGCTAGATGGAGGCAATTTCCATGGCCATGACCAAAGGTGCAGAAGACATACACACAGACAGGAGCAACTGCACACAAGCAAACTAAAGGACAGGCAAAGTGGGAGAGAATTGAGAGCTGATGGGTCAGGCTCACAGATTTAAAATCATAGAGAGGTAGAAAAAATTGGTAAGTCCAGGACAGGCAGTGGCACTGAGGTGATGTGAGTGATGGAGAAGAATCTGGTCACGAGAGGGTCACTTCCTGAGAATAAAGGCAGGTGTGGGGCTCCCATTGCAGCTGAGGAAGTTGTAATCAAAGCCATGGGCTGAGTGGGGTAGTTTTACACATGTATCTATCTAGCTAATTTGTGCACAAAGAGTTAGAGTGAATAGGGTGACATCAGACTGGTGACCTGCCACTAATGGGGTTCTGCAGGGCTGGATCCTTGGCTCTATGCTCTTCAACATCTTCATAAATGTCTTGGATGCAGGACAGGAAGGGATACTAAGAAAATTTGCAGAAATTTGAAAAAAAAAACCAAACTGGGAGGAGCTGTTGACTCCCTCGAAGGCAGGGGGGCCCTGCAAAGAGACCCTGACAAATGAGAGAACAGAACTATCACCAACAATATGAAGTTCAACATCAGAAAGTGCTAAGT
>VXBB01001705.1:973655-1018724 GCA_013399915.1 Illadopsis cleaveri
CCTTGGGCCAGCTCCTCCCCCATAGGGGAGCAGCAGGGTGTTTTCCAGCTGCTAAAAACTGATCCGGGCCGGGATGGGGGCACATCATCCCCGTCCCCGGGCCAGGCGGGCCTCCCGTGAAGGCCTGGGCCTGGGCAGGCCTGGCCGTCCCGGCCCCTCCTCCGCAGGAGAGCCCGGACTGCCTTACCTCCTGTGACGCCGGAAGGAAGAAAGCAACCCCAGCTTTCCTCCCAACTTCTAAGGCTGTGTGTTTCCCAGAGGTGGATCCCTACATGCAATTGGCTATTTTGGTTGTCATTTTAAAGGAATTCACCTATTGCACTTCACCATCTATGCTAAACCAGCACAAGGTCTAATTAGGTAGTGCTTCTTGTTTTGCTCTGTAAAAACAAGTGGTCTCTTGGTCAGACTATATTTGTGATATTTTATTGATTTGTTTTCTTGCTGCCATATTACTTATGATCATGATCTTACTAGATACAGTAAATTCAAATGGAAAGAATTAAGGACCACAGACTTGATAGAGGAAAAAAGTACTAAAACTTTAATGAGTCATATTCTGTACTGAACCAATGCCCTGTCATGGGCTTGCCTCCTGAAAATGCTGCCTCTTCAATTATAGATTAAGTTGAAGGTTTACTGCTTACAAGAACCATGCAGTACAAACCTTCTCTGATTTAATCTAAAAGCATCTGTATGCCTTTGATCCCAGATATGTAGACTTAAAGGAGAGGGTTGATCATGTGCTAAGAACTGGGGGCAAAACAGGCAGTCCTGGTTTCATTTCCTGCCTGTGCCTCAGACTTCCTATGTAAGTCAAGATAAGCCACTAAGCTCTTTGCTCATTATTTCATGATCCGTAAAACTGGGGTACTAATACTTCCTTTCCCTTTACATGCTCTTATTCTTGCCTAATAAAGTGGTTGTTACATAATACACTTTCTTGCTGAATGTAGCTGGTGTTGTATTTGTGTGCTAAGTAAATAAGTACATGAACACAGAACTGTCTTTTTTCATATCTATGCATATTCAGGACTTGCTCATAAATGCAAATTTATCCTGAATGTGAGTACTTGCACAGTCTGCCTTGTATATTCAAGTCTGTGCACTGATCCAGAGTCGTTTCCAACTGGACTTGATGAATCAGATATCAGTTTTCAGAACCTAAGAGTTCAATCAGAATTAGGCTAGATTTCTTCTTTATATAGTGTTTATTATCAAGTAATGAGGAAGGTTCATTTTGCCATATACTTCTATTACTAAGGTTATTTGCCTGGAATCCTTAGAATCTATTTCTTCGAGATTTCTAGTGCATTATACTGGAGATTAAGTACCTTTCTAAATCAAGAGGTTATTCCTCTCTCCTTTCTTTCCTGGGAACTTTTAGTTAACAAATTTTTTATGTAACTACAATCAACTTGGAATTCTTAACTGGTATTTTCATGACAAACTGTACCTGCTGTGAATGGCCAGGCTGCCCTTTATGATTTTTTCTCAATTTTCTTTCAGCCTTAGAATGCTGAATAAAAGATTTATGGCCTATGTTAATAGAAAACTCATAACAAATATCTCTATCAGTTAAGGAATAGAAGTGCATTTGTATCTAAGGCTGATAATGGGACTAAACTGAGAAATGAATTCGTGTTATTTACATCTATTTACAAAAAAACCCAGAAATTAAGATCTTTATCATGTGTCCTGACTAATCCAAACTTGAGTAAATATATTTATTCCCTACTCAAAGTCTTTCGGCCGTCTCAGTGGCTATGACTTTATTCTTTATGTGGTTTAATCTCGAACAGCCATGTAGATGTTCATTTGTATTAAACCATGCTGTATCTTGAAACTTAGCTGTAGATAGAGGGATTGATCTCTGATGCAAAGCATTGCCATTAGGGCAAATCATACCTATCAGCTGTGACAGTGACAAACTATCGGCTTGTGCCAAAGAGTGTGAGAGAAACCAGGTCATGCAATCCCACTGTAGTTTTATTTTGGAACAAAAAGGTGCTTCTGCTCTGATCATTAAAACAATGAAAATTTTTCCTGTGGTTAAGAGTGAGAATATATTGGTCCATAAAAAATGCAATATGTTATACTTTTATTGAGCATGGGCCTGACCTGTTGGTGGCATATTCTAAAAATAAAAATGTCTAAATTTCTTGGCTCTTGAACCTAAGAAATGAAATCAGTAGCCACTGATCTTCTGTATATCTTGCTTTTAAGGTTTCTATATTAGATTTTTATAATTTTATTTGCTTAGATGTTTTAAGGCTTTGTTAATACCTACCTGCTTTGTTTGCCAGATATCAAGTAAAATCTAGTGTCATGGAGGCTACTAGTAAAGCTCAACTCAAAATAATTACTCTGTGCTGTAAGTATTGTTAAAAAATTCCTAAGTCCAAAGTACAAATCTTGTGGTTTCACATGCAATAGAACCGCAATTAGATTTGCTTCACATTGATGTAGCTTTATTGTATTTTGTTGTGAAAGCCATAATCTCTGTCCTATTCTTTGCCACATTTAGAATCTTAGTCCATTAAAGCTGCCAGTATAGGTTTAGATACTGTTGTTCTCAATTTTCTGTAGTGCAATAACCTGCCTGAACTCCAACAGCAGAACTGTGATGGGGAGGAGGCAAAGGGCACATCTCTAAGACACTGCAAACATAGTTATCCCTCTTGATGCAAAAGGGCACAAGACCAATGGAATGAGATTATGCCATAGAAGTTTTTGGATTGGGCTGACTCTGTGAAACTGTTTATGAGAGCCAGCAGTTAAAATATTGGGTAGTGAAAAATGGTGATTATCAGATGCTTGAAGGGAACCAGAACAGACAGACAATACATCAAAATAACAAAATAGTCCTTTTTCTCTCAAGTCACAGACTTGTCTTGTATCTTGTCTCACATTAAAAAAAAATCTTATTTAATATAACAACTCAATATACACAAAATATAATAATGAAATAATCCAGGAAATCCCCAAAATTTAATTTTATTTTAATTTAATTTAATTTTACCAAAATTAAAACCAACTTTCTGTATGAGAGTATTTTTTCTGGGAAGATGTTTAGTTGTTTTGTGGGGTTATTTCTTGGGGTTTTTTTGTTGGTGTGCTTTCTTTTTCTTTTTTTGCTTTTTTGGTTTTTTGTTTGGGTTTTTTGGGTTTTTTTTTTTGTTTTGCTTTGTTATGTTTGGGGGTTTTTTTTGGTGTTTTGTTTTCTTTTTTTCCTTCCGAGGGTCTAGTAATTTTCCTTCCTGTATATAAAGCAAAAGCACCTCTTTCTGTAGAAAGTGTGAGACTTCTGGACTAGGCCTCAGAACTCTGTATCTCCACTACTCCATCTAAGTCCACTTTGGTATTTGGAGCCTGCCCATTTTGAAGTTACTCATGATAGATGTATGCTGGATGAGGAATTGGCATTATATTGTCAGAAATGCTATTTAGCTTTGCTGGGATGTCCTTTCTGGTGGCCTTACCATCTGCAGAATATAAAAATAACACCTGTTCAATGAATTCAGAATAAGGACAGTTTATGGAGGCAGCCACACAGATCATTACAGAAACTAGCTAGTTGCCTGGGATATTAAAAAGAACATCAAGAGATAAAATACTAATCTTATTAAAAACTTCAGCAGCACTGAAAAGCAGACAATAGCACTCAGGGTTTAGGAAAAAGATTGATCTTTCTGACAAAGGACAGACATCATTAAAAATGCTAGAAGTTTGGACCAGCTCCACTGAAATTTACAGCATTTCTTTGAGTTTGCACAGACAAAAGTGAAGAAAGAAATTAGCCATCAGTTTCTAAATTTTTTAAATGGATGTCTGTTCCTTTCTTCTTTATCAGAGGGCTTTGTATTTAGCTCACATTTCCTTCCTTATTGAATCAGGTTCTTGAAGAGACAGAACTTTATCTTCTGCTATCCTTTGATTCACTTTGCTGGAATCAAATGTTTAGGCTTTACTTGCCCAATAATATGGTATTCTAAGACACATGTATTTTATGCATCCTAATTCCTTATGCTTGTATGGGCTCACATGCTGAAACTTACTACTCTAGTATAAGTCTGTAAACAGCCCCCATGTATAGTCTTCTAAGACTTCTTTAGTTTTCAATACTTTTTAATGCACTCATTATTGAAAGTTTTCATTGTATGAAGACCATTGCTGCCGAGATGCATAACATATGGACAGGCACAGATCTCCATTTACCATGGGCAAGCAGGTCAAATGAATCGGGATGTAGATAAATGTTTCCTAACAGAGTTTATGGTTAGCAGGGCAAACTGTGTTGACTGAGTTTTGTCACACTGAAGCCTTATAAACATTATACATAAATACAGTCTTTGATCATTTAGCTGGCTAATAGCTGTATTCTTTTTGGTTTTGTGGTATAGTTCAACAAAAGGAAAGCAATAGTTCCTCTGCCACTGTTTTTTACCACTCTTTTATGTAACATGACAATTTTTCTATTGCGGAACTGGAAAAGACACAGAGACCAGACAACATGCATCATTCAGGGGACCTCCTCTGCCAGAGTCCTTATGAGTCTCACCTTCCTGGTTTTATTCATCTCAGCCTTGAAATGTTCAGTTCCCAGCTTAGGAACAGAGCATGGAAGAAACTTATCAGTTTGCTTTATAAGATGCTGCGCCTCATTGTGTTGGCTGATCTGTATCACTGGACCTTGGCTGTAGGCAGGACAATTAAAATCAGAGGGTGGGATTAATTTCACACTAATGACACTGTAAAAGGCAGCCACAGTAAATGGAGAGAGAGTGGTATAAGACTCAGAGTAGTTTCAGGCTTCTGTTATAGTGCTGAGGCTAGACTTAAAATATTGGCCAAGTCCTTTTATTCTCTCTTTAAAAGTGTGTATTTAACCACTTGGGGAATAGTGGCAGAGCAGCTTAAAATTTGTCACAGCCTTGGTCTTGGGCAATGATCACAGAGTCATTGAGTAATTCAGCTTGGCAGGGACTTGGGAGGTCATCTAGTCCTAGAGTACAGCTGCAGAAAAACAAAGCACAATTCAGTTATACTGGTTTAGTACTGCTGCTTGAGTCAATACAAGAAAAGAAAAAAAGAGAAATATTTAGAATTTTTTATCTCAAAGGAATGACTTCTGTAATTTTGGTCTAAAATGCTAATAATTTGTACTTATGTTTTCTCTGTATGCTCTGTGTTTGTTGTAAAAACACATACCAACAAATCATGGTGACATGGTTAGTGGAAGAAATTAAAAATAGGAGCAATTTCTGACATTTAGTTATTTAATTTTCTACATGACTGTTGGTTTTTGTAATAATACCATAGTCTATAAAAGGAAGATATCCCCACAGGTTTCTCCATTTTTAATGTCATGCACATATAATTATTATATTATGAAACACAATTATGGTACCCTCAGGAATTTTCCATCATCTTTACAAACAACCTGACAAGGAAGTAAAAAATGGCAGGAAATAATCCAATAAAAATATTTGCATCTGTTTTATCTCACTATATAAATTTCAATACAAATATCTTAACATATAATTGTAATGCTCTTATAACAAATTATTTAAAATGTGCTCCTTACGACATGCAATTACAAAAGCATTTATTCCTCCCTAGGGAGGTGGTCCTCTGAAGACAGAGACATTTTAAAGCTATCTAGTACAACACCAAATTTTGTTGCTTGCAGATAGTTTTTTTGAAGCTCATAATTTTAGATATATAAAGTAAGGAGTGCTTATTTTCATCACACCTCCTAATTTACCTACACTGAATTTCCCTGCCATTTTTCTCATCCTGGACCATAAGGTGTCTCTGCCTCTCTTTACAGTGGTAGTTGTCTGTGTAATCTTTTGTACCCTCATTATCTCCACACTTATCATTGTCATATATGGATCCCATTACAAAAAGGCATGTATGGGATGATATAACATATGCATATAGAAGGACCTGTATAGGAGGCAAGAAGAGCTGTGGTCAACATCTATAGAAATGGACTTTATACTTGGTGGACCTGGGAAGTGGAAAGATCTCTCTTGTACCTTTCCCCTGTCCTAATGTGAAGTTACACTGGGTCACCTGGATTGAGCTGGGTTTGTGCAAATTGCGCTGCAGTGTGGATGCAGAGATGAAGAGGTGGGTGCACACTTACACAGGTGTGATTCTTGGCTGCAGCTGAACCCAGCTGCTGTGCTGTGCTGACCTGTGTGACATCTTTGGAAGGCTGTGCTTGAGCATCCTGTGGTTCATGTGCTTCTGCAATAAGTGCTGAGTTGCCCATGAGCAGATTCTGTAGCCTAAGAGCCAGATCTTCCTCTTGACTTCCTCAGCAATAAGGCCAGAGTGCATGTAAGGAAGAGACTTTGTTACTTATAGCAACCTCATGGATTTGTGGGCAAGTGCACATCTCTGGAGTGGTGAAGGAGCAGTGTTTCATAGGGTCTTCATGTGGCTCTTGATACTGGAGATGAAGAAAGATAGAAAGAGAAGATCTTGAGGGGTGCACATATTGTGCTAGGGACATCAGTTGAGGCAGTTGAGCACCCTTGGCAGCTAGAACACCTACATTGATGAGGTGGGAGAATGACCCAGCATCATCCTTTTTCTTTCTGCCCCACACAACCTGCATAGATGGGTGTGTGTTATTGTTTATTCATGAGAGGATTTCTCACCATGTTTCAATAGAAATAACTTTGACTGCAAAGACTGCTGATGGCTGATCAGAGCACAGACCTTATTTTGTGTTGCCTTGTCTATTCCAGCTCTCCAAATACTGCTGTTACTGGTAGAGGTACTGTGTGAGCTCATTCAGAAAGCATCCTGGGACCCAAAGTGCTGAACAAGGGTCTTGTTATTAGCAGGGCAAACCACAGGCTTGTTCCCACAACCTTGTGCTCATTTTTGCCTTAATCCACCAAAACCTGTAAGCATATCCTTATTTTGAGGAGCATAAAGTACTCTGGAGTTTCTGTCAGACTAGTCACATGGTTCCTGTTTAGCTTGGCTTTAAATGCTTTGCTGAATCAGAGTCAGAAGGCACTTGTAGGAACTGAACCCATAATGCCCAATGTTTTTCCATTCCTGATAAGCTGTTCCAGATATCAATATCAATGACAATGTGACAATATCAAATATTGCACAGTAAAACAAGAACAGCCTCATTGTTCAATAGTTCAAACTGAAACATAAGGTGACCTGCAGGTGGATCACTCATGTGAGAAGTGTGTCATTTTGGCAGGACAGTGATACCTTGTAAGAGCTAATGAGACTTCTCATCTTCAGACTACAGCCAAATCACCAGCTGAGCAAAAATATGGGCTGAGCCACCATCCTTGTCCAGCTGAAAAGATTTCTTCATTCTCTAAGGGTCTCATGAAGAGACTTTAACGATGGGCTAATTTAAATTCTTATGCTTTAGCTAAAATTAGTTCATCTAGTGACATTTAAATTTCATTTGCTTGCAGTAATTTTTTGTGAAGAATGTTGCAGATAACAGAAATGGCAGATTATGTAAATAGCATTTTATAGACAGCAGCTTTTTTCAAGCCATTGTTCTGAACATCCTACACAAATTGCCTTTGTACATGTCCCTCATTTTAAGTATGTGTTTCTGTGACCAGACACTTGGCTTCAACAAACTTTTTATAAGTTTCACCCATCTCCCAAAGAGTACATTAGTTAAATTAAAATTGCTGTTGAAAGCCAGTTATTTCATAGAACAACAATAGCAAAAACATTCCTGTGGAAAGGGCAAAAGATACAACCCAGCCATCTGCTACAGTCAGCAGCAACAACATCGCCAAGAGTAAAAAAGGTCTGATAGTACTTGAAGTGAGATTACAAAACAATTCACAGAAAACCATACACCTATCTTTATTTTTTATTATGATATTTGGAAGCCTTTTCTAATTATAGAAATGAAGGCTTTAGACTTATATTTAAGCTGAATATTCATACAAATCCTAGCGCCAAACTCTGCATCTTTTCACGTCTCTGATTCATGCAAGGACACCAGTAAGCAGTGCTGCTCAGTAGGGACTTTGTGGGGGTGGCATAAGCACTTGCTGCCAAGCACAGGGCTTTGCAAGTCCTCCATGAAAGAAGAACCCAAGGAGGAATTGCTAAGTATGGTTTCTGTCTAAATGCTAAGATTTGAAGTGAAAAGCTTAAAAAAACCCAAAAAAAGAAACAAAAACCCAGACCTTCCCCCCCCAACCAAAAAAAAAAAACCACCAAAAAAAACCCCCAAAAAACACCAAAACAAAGAAAAGAGAGAGAGAAAGCAAAGGAGAGGATGGATTTGCTGCAAAGAGATGATACAAGCTGAAGGCCAAACATAAATCCTAGTGCTAAACATCAAAGGGAAAACATGAAGAAAAGCAGTATTTCCAGTTGTATTACTGAGGGTAGATAAGGGATTGAATTAAGGCCTGCCTCTCCAGTGGTGGTGAGGGTGTCTTAAGCTGATGTGGCTTGTGTGAAAGCTTGATTGTTGCCTCCCAGCAGCAGGTCACACCAGCCCTGCCAGGCACAAGCGCTGCTTTCCTCCAGGAGCTACACCCACAGGTTGTGCCAGTGGGTGGGGCTTTTGCAAAACTCCCCATTCTCTGTATTGCACCTCTCTGTGTCTTCCCTTTTTGGATTTATGAGTGATTTTCAGAAATACCAAGATTCAAACAGAAGCCAAATGGAAATAATTTTTATGTGAATGGGTTTATGCTGGCCTTTTGGGCATTAATTAATTATATTCAGCTTGACTTATTTTTCTGGATTGGATTTTTCAATGTCTGACCTAGAAGGAATCAAATGAAAAATATTTGAAAAGTGCAGAGAAGTAGATGAAAAATGTTGTGGAAATTTGTCATAAATGATACAATGTATTGCATAAATAAATGGTAAGAAAAGGAAGACAAAGTTGAATGAAGGGTGACCATGCAATTAACAGTGAAGTCACTTAGACCCAGTGGTCACTGATGAATATATAAGTATATACAGAAGCAACCAAAACTTTTAATTATGTAATGATTATTAGTAACTATTATTGAGGTATCTCTAAGGTATTTATTATAATCAGACTGTTTAATTTATTAATAACTACTATCTTAAAAATTACTATAATTTAAGTACATGTTTATCCCTTTTTTCAAGATATTGTCTGCTATGTGCTTTCATTATAGCTCAAATATAAACAAATGATTTCTAGGACATGTACTAAATAGTGCATAACTACTCAAATAAATTCTTTTATATTTATGTTTGAGGTAACATAATTGCATAACCCTTTAATGGCAGATGCAGGATGACAAATTCAACTATGTATAGAAATGTAAAACTGTATAATATACAGCTATATACATAAGACAGATCAGTTAAGGGGTCATTGCATTTTTGGGGGGGAGGGCAGGGGAAAAAAAAGCATGTTGTACTCTGTAAACTGTGACTATCCACTTTACATGGATCTGATAAGCACGACCAAAGAAGAAAGTGTGAACATGGAGAGAGAGAGATAGAAAGCGTTAGTTTGAGAGGCATTTAATTTTCTCTGAGTTCCATTGAGATAAGGATGTGGATGGAGTACACTCCATAGAAGAGAGCAGTTCAACAGCAGCACTAGAAGCTGCCTCCATACTGCATTTAACACAAAAACTAGCTTTCTACCATTGTGACTGTGAGCCACAGCTGTTTGAAAACCTTGGCAGCCCTGTGGAAAGTTTTGGTCAAGTCCTGGGGCAGCAAAAGCTCTCAGCACAAATCTCATGAGCTATTTGGGGGCTGCAGTTATTGCAGAAGACGCACAGGGGTGGCTGCCAGTCCCACAGTCTGTCCTTTGCACGTGAGATAAACACACAGGGGGGAACTTGCTACACACAGTTTCTGGCTTCAGTCTCTCCAGGCAGGGAGAAGAGATTGTCTTCTTGCCTCAGAGAGTCAGAAGGCTTAACTGGACTGATACAGGGATGAGTAGAGGTATTTTTTGATGGCACATCTGGTCAAAGTGGGCCAGCAAGGACTAGCAAAAAGGCACTGTGTAATAAGCAGGGTGGTCTTCTCTCTTTCTCATCCATCAGAAGGAGATATAAGAATGTTTTAGATACTGTCTAGCTCTCAGTTGGACAAATGTATCTTGAGGGACTGAAGAGAGGAAAGGACTCCCAGACAAAGGAGCTTTCAGTGATTATAGCAGGTGGCAGAGGAAAAACCAATTTTTGAGAAATTGAAGGATGTAATAGCAAGGCTCATATGCTGCTATTTGTGTTTTTGTGCTGCCCACTGTCTGGACCTCCCCAGATCGTTGACAGAATAATGTCCATCCTGTTTTAGAGAAGAACATGTAAACAGGTACAGGTGTACTTGCTTTGGACTTTTTTAGGATGACCAAAGGAGGTAAGCCAGTGGCAAGTGTGATTGGGTGGCTGGTTCTTGACTGTGTTGAAGTCTTCAACTAATATCCATTACAGCCAAAAGATGGCTTTGATTTTGAGCTACTTTCACTGTAATATCTTGCTCCTAGTTTTGATCTCATAGGTCCCTACTTTCCTAACATTACTCCAAGAAGATATTTATCATACAATTTCAGAAAAATGTGGAGTTCATTATGAATTCTATTCAGTTAGTTAAACAATTTAAATAAATTTCCACTATCATGCCATTTCTTATTGCCATTTTCAGAAAAATATGAAAAAAGTTCAAATTTTTTTTAAAGTAAGCAGAAATACTTATTCATAATTTATTTTAAAAACTTTTCAAAACCTGGATAGTCTGGGATGAGCTATTTATGTAAATTGAATGATATTTTCTCTCTTTTGATAGAATTTGGAAGAAAAGAGTTGAAGATGAAAGCTGTATTCAATACCAGAAGCATATGCTGGTACTGAATAATAATATTCTATATTCAGTGTTAACTTTGGAGAGACTATCTGCATTCCACACACATTCCTGAGATTTTGTTAGATTGTTAGATAAATAATTGCATTTATATATATATATATACACACCTTTTAAAGGTCTTTTGCAATCAAATCTTCTATAGCTCCATTCAAACATATCTATAGTCTTCAAGATTTGCTTTTTTCCCTCTTTGAGGTTAAGTACAAAACTGTACTCTGCTTGTCTGAAAAACTGCAGAAAATCTCTTTCCTAGCTTACCTCAAAACTTCTTTAATCTTCCTCTCCCCACTTCTTTCTCAATTCTCTTTCAGAGGGTATTTTTTCATCTTCTCAACATCATAGGAATACAAATCTCGGCTTGGGGGTCTGAATTACAAGTTGGTAGTCTAGGTGTCTCACCAAGTGAAAAAGCAGAGAACTCCAGAGAATAATTCATTTCTCTAAATAAGGCTGTAAATTAGTTGGTTAACCTAATTAGTTAGCCTAAGTCTGACTTGGCTCTGTAAGTGTTCTACCCTGGTGACTCCCTGACTTCTGGATGCATAAAAAATTTGATGAATACTTGTGGAACAAACTTTCAACTACAGGATCCCTTTTGATGCTCATGATTTAAAGTTTACAGGCAGGTTTTTATGCACATCCTGTGCACAACAGGAGTTATATGAAGAATAACTGAGAGCATTATGCAATGTAGGACTTAAAACCTTTTGATCAGAACTAAAATGAGAAAATTTTTAATTATTACCATTACTTAATTTTCTGTTGTCTGCATTATTTTATCCACTTTGCCTTCACCAAAATGAGTTGCTTTCTATTTCTTAAGTTCCTATGTTATTATTTAAGGAAAGATGAGATCTGAAATGGAGTATCAGACTACTTTCAAAGTAGAATTGATTATTAGTGAAATAATTGTGTTGATAGTTTGCAACCCGCTTGTCTGTAGTCTGTGTATATCACTACCATCAGTAAGCTTGGTTAATAATTCATAGATTTTCAATTGTAGAGAGACATGGTGATCAAGTAATTTAACCACTTGACTTACTAGAGCACATAAAAAATAAAAAAATTCAGCAAGTTATTTTGACACTTAATCAGTTATTTTCTCTTTAAGCTACAGTGCCTCTTTTTGAATGACAATTCTAATGCAAAGGTATCAAATAATGGAAAATTCACTACAATACCTTAATGGCCTGCATCATTGACTTCTTTCTTACCACAGTGATTTTCTGAAATGGAATATGTCTTATCCCTCTGAAAGTATAATTTAATGATTACTGAGAAAACCTGCATTTGCTTTCAAGTGATTTTATATGTTTTATTTCCAAAATTAATTTTACTTAAATAACCGCACTTACATAGTGTATAATTCCAACCAATAACCAACCATTGCCATTATAGTTAATTCTATTACTATTTAAGTGAACCTGTCACTCCTACACTGTATTATTGTAAGAGATCACCAGCATAAGTCTGGCAACTCATGTCAGTTCCCAAGGCAGAGTAGTGTCATAAGTTTCAGTAAACAAAGATTAAAGAAGAAGTTGCTTGATAGTTTGGGGACAACATTAATTAGCTTATTAAATCTATAACAATTCTTAGAAAATTAAAAATTCTTTCAAAGTAGATGTTGACTGCAGCTGCATGAGCTTGGAGCCTGCTCTCCTATTTCACACTGATACTGTACAGCATCCCACCACTGCACCTGGGATGAGGAAGAGTGTCCTCTTTATTCACTGGTGGGCTGGGATTTTTCAACAGAATATAAAAGTACAGTGTAAGTGCCAGCTACAGCTGAGACACGTGGCTCCCAGTTACCCTCTAAGCATGTGGCCCAGGACCAGCCCCTGGGATCCAGACGTCACCTCCACAATGCCGTTATCTGCAGTTAATGCTGGCAGTCACCACAGTATGACAGATATGCAAAAGCAGCTGTCATCCTTGAAGACTATAAGGTATAATTGCCAAGCTTTCTCATTCTTTCTATTCTGGGGGTGTAAAACTCCCTGTTTTTTCGAATAACCACTGAAGCAATGACACAAGGGCAATGTCTTGTGAACCAAAACAGCACTTTCTATGTGCAATGCATCTTAGCTCTGGATCTCAAGGTCTATTGTTTCCACTTCATGTTTCACTAAAAATACATTTACTGCTAGTTGAATCCAGTTGTAAATGCACAAGCTAAAGTGAGCTTCCATCTCTACTATTTTATCTATATGGTCTATCAGGTTGTCTGTAAAAGCTATTCGCTTGTATGGTCCCTTTCACACAATGTGGTCTGCAGAAAAAAAAAAAAATTGAGGGCAGAATTTCTTTTACGATTGGCAACTATAACATAGTATAATTCAGATGTCACAATAAAACCTCACAGATGTTCTCTGAAATCTGCTATGGTTTATTGCTGTCTGAAGAATGTCAGTTTTCTCCTGTGCCCTGAATAAGCAGTTGGGACTCTAAATACTGCAAGAAGTGGAGTATTTAGATTTAAAGGAGACTAAGTGAATAAGAGGGTATTATAGCACAGCTTGATGCTAAAGGATGCAGAGCTCCATGCTAAAGGAAAGGGAGAATGTGGTTGTCCTGTGTGTATTTCTGACCAATATGGCCTCTTAGGCAGTGATAATAGGGAGGAAAATGGGTACAGCTTTCTTTTGTTCACTCTTTTCAGAATAAGAAATGCAAAGGCAGTCCAGCATAACCATGACAAAACCTCGGTGGTGGTTACAGAGTTAAGGACAGAAATCCTGTTTCCAGGACTGGCTTATGCAATCTAACCTCATGGTATGAATGTTTTATTACAGCTGGTAAAACTACAATGACATCTTTTCCCCTCAGCCTCATTATTATTTGGGAGATGTGGTGGGAGGAAATGTGAACAGAAGAATTCTTGTTTTCATGCTTATAGCTTGACACGAGGGCTGTTCCACCAGGTCTGGCAGGTGGAAAGATTGGCCTTGTCTTTAAATAGCAGGTCTTATCTCTGACATCAGAGGGCAGGGTTTTTTCTCTCTCTCATTCTCTGTCATCAGTAATTTCTGAATTGATTTGCCACAGAAGGTAGCAATCTAGGAAGCCTCCCTACTTTCTGATATCATCTTCAGGATCATTCCTTAGATATGTCTTTTGTTATGATAATCTACATATTAGATCAGCTAGCTGCTTTTGCTGTGGTTTAATGACAGAAGGAAAAAGCAGCATCTGTTTTCTGCTGGGGATGTGCAGTGGAGTCTCTTGACATCCAGATCCCATCAGCAGCTCCATAGGGCTGCCCAGCAAATCCTCTCCAACTAAACTGAGGAGCCTGGAAAACATCCAACAGGGAAGCTTGAGCCTGTTTTTCAGGCAGGAGCACCTTGGGGTTTCACTCTGTCACAGAGATGGGACATAGTTGGTGTGTGCCAGGAGTTCCTGGGCTCTCTGCTCTGGATGTAGTCAAAAAGCCTGTGATCAGATGAGAGATTGTCACTTCAAAGACAAGGAAAACTGAGGGGATTTTGAGTGCTTATTTCTCTATCCATTTTTTCTTTTAAACTTTGTTTTTAGATGATTAATTTATATTGCATAACATGACACATTCTCCTTTTCAGTGCAATGTTGTGGGGTTGCAAGATTTTGTTTAAAGGTTTTCACTGTAAGTTTGATTCAGTTCTATGTACCTAAGATGGCCTCCCTGCCCCCTCAGAGTTATTTTTGCCATAAGTTGATACATGTTCCCTACTGTCTCTTTCCCCTTTGCCCGGAGACTGTTCCCCATTGGTCCTTTTTCCTGCCACCTTCCCTGTCCATCTTCCTAATGTATCTTTTCCCTCCCTGTCAGTCACTGGAGGACCTGTCCCTCAGGTCTAGAAGCTTCGGAGAGACCTACCCAGTGATTGGCAGGGGCCCCTATGATCCCTCCCCAATTTATCGCTGATTTGTTATTAGTTATGTGTGTCCGACAAATACGTATGTCAGACAAATAAACAAGACACGTATATAAAAATGAAAAACCCTAATCATGCACTGCAACAGTTATGTAATCCAGTTGGCAGCTGCTCCCCAGTTTGGTCCCATTGGCTCAATGTTTGTACCCACCCCTTCAGCTAGTCCTGAACAAAACTCCCTGCAGCCCAGGTGCGGGGTCTCTCTCTTGAGGCACTGGACCTAGGGTGAGGGGTTCCCCTGCGATCCCCAATAAACCTTTGTTCCGTTTACCTCCGAGAGTCCCCTCTTTCATCTGCACCACTGCCATAGCAGCGAGGGTCGGGCGTTCGGCAGAGCCAAGACCCCACACTTTGGTTCTGTGGAGGCGTGTCGGGGCTGGCCGGGCTGACCGGTCGGACACACACTTCAACACAATGTTAGTTCATCTGATTATCAAGCTTACTGATATGTGGGACTCTAGATCCCTGAGGATCTTCATCTGCCAATAATCTTAATTGCAATTCACTGTAATTGACATATTATCTATTTTCTTTATTTCTTTCCACTTAGAAAATTCAAAATGCTGGCAAGTTAGCTCTAGTATTTGGTGAGTGTAATAAGTAAGGAGGAATTGGCAGCCACTTAATTGTCAAACTTTTTTTAAAATTAAAACTGCAGTTAAGCTTTTGATGAGGCATGAAAATAAAACTTAAACATAGCTGATTTATTTAAAAAAAAATGGATATTGATCTAATACCAATATCCAACTATGACAGACAAAGACTCTCTAACAGTTTAAAGTTAGAAAATGTATGTTTATTACGACGCTGGGCAATAGCTCCCCAAATATACACATGCAATTTACAGATGATCACAGGGTCTTTTTATGGACAGGAGTATTGAATGCCTAAAACACAAATGCATATTGATAACTCTGGTACATCCCATTCCCCGCTTCGTATGGTAATTAGCCAAAAAGCTATTAAGCATGCGTAGTTTGTTCTTTGAAATGAGTTGGTGGTCCTTGTTATGGGGAGGGGTCCCAAAATCATGAAGCAAGGTGGTCTTCCTCACTTTGACTTTTTAACCTTTTAGTGTTATGTGACAACTGAATCGTGTTTTTCCAGGACTGTTTGATTTATGATTGTAATGTATTCTTGGAGTCTATTGATTAGTCAGAATAGATAATCAGGCCTCATGATTTATCAGTTCCTTAAATCTGGCTTCTGCTAATAGAGGGAAGTTTATCTATCTTACCTCAGCAATATCTAGTTTAACTGAAGTCCTTAATTCTTAAAAATTACTGTCTCATAACCAGACCTAGAGTGGAACATTTGGGTTTAGTTATTGTGGTGAATCTGCGGCTTTTGAGAGACAGATTCCTCTTCAATGAACTCCTGCTATCAACCTCGTATCCCTTTTTTGGCATATCTCACGCTGGTAAACCTTCTTTCACAGTCAAATATTTATCCTATTTCTGAACTCTATAGTCTAGAAGAAAAAAAGAGAATATCATTTTATTCTTCCTGTGAATTTTAGTTGCTCTTTCACTCAAATTAGTGACATCTTGGTTGTGGCAGCCTCTGCTCAGTTGAACTTTTGTGCCAATCATTTGGAGCAGCACACTGGCCATGATTTAATGCTCCTCTTTCCTTCATTGTGAATTCACACACAGTAGCACAAAACATATAGCCCAAACCCCATATACTCAGAAATGGTGTGATAGAGATATGCACAAGGTCAAACAAAAGTACAGAGTGCTTCATGCCATACCTAATTAGACCAGAACTCCTTGCTCTGGAATATTGTGAATGTTTGAAAAGGTTTCAAGTGCTGGTTCCTGGTAGAAAAGCACAACAAGCGTTATTAGAGATAGGGAAGTTGCCTTTAATGAACTACTGAAAATTTCCATTCTCTAATGAAGTTTGGCAGGATATTCTGTTATATACTTTTTCCTGAGCTTTTTCTTTCAGGAACTCTTACATGTTCCTCAAGCCCTGGTCATTCCCTGTGGAGTTAGAAAGAGTCCAAGAAAAAATAAGGAAGAAGACTGGGAATGATCAGGGAAAACAGTACTCTGTTAAATGGTTTTTTTACAAGAAGTCATGGTAGATCACTGCACCAAACTAACTTTGAAGTTTTATGTGGTAATTTTCACTAATGTTACAGCAACAGATAAAATCCCACTCATGACTGAAGGAGAGGAATGCAATTGAGGAATATACTGGTCGGGACAGGGGAATAAAGAGGAAGCTGACTCAGAATCAGCCATATTCTGACATTATTCTGAGAAGGCATGGACTTTGCTTCTTTTCTGAGAAGGGAGGGGTGTTTTTCTTCACAGGGGCATAGAGAAGAGAAAAAAAAATATTTTAAGAGGATGTTAAGAGAATAGTAGGGAATTGTAAACTTGTACCTAAGGGAAGCTTAAGTTTAATCTATAAGGATGTGTTATAGAAAGGTAGAGGTGAGAAGAAGGATCTGTACTGCCTCATGGTAGTTTGTGCAGTAGAGAGGTATGTATGTTTGTACATTTACACATATTGCTTGTCTACTGTGACAGCATATACATATATATACATATATATATGCTTGTGTATGCATTGTATTGCACTTGATATACAACATCACATGCCATGAGAAAATATCCAAGATAGACTGGATCTGAGGTGAAGCCTGGTGGGCTGTCTCTGACATGAGCCATGCAACAGGCTTGAGATAGAGGCCAAGGCACATAGTGTTGGCAGGAAGAGGATCATGTCCCTTCCACCATTCCAAGGCCTGTCTGATCTGTGGAAAAACAGAGACAGGATAAGCCTTCAGGGATAAAATTTAACATCCCTTCTTACATTTCTAATTTTTAGTGATGACATTTCTTGGTATTATTGCAAATAATGCCTACTATGTATTTAAAAGATTTGTCCTACAGTCTGATGTGGAGATGCTTTCAGTGCAGGGCTTGACAAGAGGCCCAAAGTGAGAATAACCTGTCCTTGATAAGAGAGGGTCAGAGAGATAGGGCACAATAGTCTTGTAAAATGGAAATTTTTTGCTAGTTTCTACAGATGAAAAACACTGGCTCTGTAACCATAGAAACATGATGGGCCAAGGATGATGTTGAACTTCTGATGAATTTCTTTTGTTTAGAACAAAATGCTGTTTGGAGGAAGAGATATAGTGTAGATAAGGTGAATTAATAACAGTATTTTGCTTTCTTTACTTCCTTTCCTCTTAGGTTTTGGAATGCTTTATATAGTTCCTATTATTCCACTTTACAGGACAAGAGAGACACAGCCAGGGAAGCAAAGATCAGTTCCCTGAAGTGGCAATGCAGAAATAGGGATAAATCCCATCTTTTCTCAGGTTAATCAGGGATGAATTAATAGAAATAACTAAAATGCTTGCAAACAGCTTTTTGAGGTAAAATTTACTTGAGATGTGACATGATTTCCTGCCAGAAAGACAATGTACTCAGCCTTGCTGTTTGGCTATGTGTACAGTTGGAGATGTGTTTTACAGCTCTGAACTACCAGCTCGAATATAGCCAAACTCTGGGCAACTGCTCTGATTTCTTGCCTAAGCTAAAGGCTTCACTTTCTACTTCTATGACTTTTTCTTGTGATATCCCACATATATGGATATATTTGGGCTAGTTTGATGTCTCTACCCTGCTTCAGTCACACCATTAATAGCATAGAGATATAGCTTGAATCTTTCATTCTGTCCATGACAAAAACCAGACATGCTATAAAATTCAAACATGCAATTTTCCAACAGTATTTTGGGTAGTAACTCCTGAATACTCACTGAAGATTTAGGATAATATTCTGCTCTCCCATAAAAGTAATAAAGTCTATTCACTTGGGGGCTTTTTGGTATAAATGAAGAAAAAAGTTTTTGGTAGAAGTGACAACAGGAACACACCGAGTTAGTCTGGGCAAGAAGGGGAAATCTGTAGAAAGCTGATTCTTGCTAACTGTCAGTTGTCTTACATGCTGATGTGAAGCAAAAGTCTCACCAACATGAAAAAATAGATGTCAGCCTTAGTGAACACTGGAGATCATATACTGCAATTGCTGAAAATAAGTGAAACACAAATGTGTTATTTGGAATTATTCACCAGGAATTTGATTTATATCCAGTCTCTGAAACTACCAGCAGTGCAAAGGCATTTTCTTCCTAAGCCCATAGGAACTGCACTTAATCTGTGTAAGAAATTTGTTCGGTGAAATAAAATGTTGTTCAGCGTGACTGTCAACAGCTCTCCTTCCAAGATGAAGGTGTATATGTATATGCATGTATATAAGGGTACTCACCAAACAGCCACAGATATGACATAGGATATTATAGCAATTAATGATATGGCAATTACAGAAGTAAACCACAAGCTTAAATCCCACAGTAAGTAGCCTTTCAGTCAGTGAAGGAACTAATTTTTCATGCATTCAAGTTAAAAAGGAGACCTTTTTCTGTTGGAGTCATGCCTACTTGAATGATTAACAGTAGATAGTAATTTGTGCTCCTGACAAGTTGAGGCACCCTCTGGGACCTTAGCTCTGTGAAGGCTGCAGAGAGGTGCCTCTGTGGAGCACCTTTCCTGCACATGGGTTCCTCTGAATCCCTCAGCAGCGGGTCACCCAGTACAAGCACTCCATGAGATAAGAGTCAGGTGCCAAAGGCAAGAGAACTTGCAGAGCCAAAACAGAAGCATATGGTGAATTTTAGATTCAGTAGCAGCTCACTTCAGCTCATTTGATCTTAAGTACTGGATTGTGCCTTATGGCCATTTTAAACACTGTCCTGCAGAGGTGTGGGGTTTTTATCATATACTTAACTTGTGTGGTTTTGTTACTGTTTTGTCAGATTCACTTGAGGTGTTATGGTAACTGAAATGATTAATAGCTAAAGGATCAAATAGAATTTGAAACATTTTTTTCATATCCAGTCTTTCAGTAGAGATCAGGGGTGTCAGGCCATTTGGATTATATGTGGTACACTCTGAGTTTTTTTGGTCCTAGTTTCAAACAGCTAGGATTCTGCATCTGGGAAGAAAGAAATTTATTATTTTTTAAAACTACATATGCCTGTCATGCTCTCTGAATTTCTAATGGCATTAGAACTGAGAATTCATTTTCTATTCTGATAGGCAGAATTATTAAATTATTAACTATTAAATCAGCCTGTCTACCCCTCTTCATCCTCTGTTTGAGCTGTCCAGTAGCCATGATGCTTTGGCAATGAAATATGATTTTGGAGGAGACATCTGAACTTGGGGGAGTTTTCCTTTGTACAGACATACACGTGAATCTTCACGTAGCAAAGAGAATTGGTTCTAAGTACTGCATGTAGCAAAGAGGCTGATTCATTCTTTTGTGATGAAAGAGTTAAAAATCTGTAAATAAAATGTTGTTTATTTTCTCTCAGGCATGAAAATATTACTCTGTCTTTTCTTTATCAGGTCTGTGAACATTTATTTCCCAGCACGCATCAAATGTCCACTCTGACCCAGAATCTTGGCTCACAGGTGATACTATTGGCTCAAGATAGTGAATGTTTTCTACTGCTTTCTAAGAGACTTTCCTTGCTTTTGTATAATGCTTAGCGTTTTGGCAACTGTTCTTGAAAACAAATTCCCTTTTTTTTTTTTTTTTTTAATGAGGAACATAGGTAGTTGATGCCAAATTTCAAACAGAATATTGAAAAATAAACTGTTCATAAGAATATGAATGAGTTTTACCTAGAGTGTCACATAAAACAATTAAATTCTGAGCTCAGCTGCAGAACTGGGCTTTGAATTTGCCAGAGGAGGGAATTCCCTTTTCTGTGAAGACACTGGAAGGGTAAAAAAGGAATTGGTTTGAAAAACTAAGTGTCTTTCAGTAATAAGAGTAACTGCCCCTTGAAAATGTAAATTAATTTCAGGTAGTTGCTATGAGTTTAGAAATGATCAGAAACAGGACATGTGTGTCAGTGTGTATGTGTAGGAGGCAGGCAGAAAGGGGGAAATGAGGTATAATTCACACTCAGAAATGTAGGTCTGGAGGGGGGCAATTAGACTAATGAGTCTGACTCTCCACCATATATTTTCTTCATCTTACTAAGTGCCAGCACACAAAAAAAATCTTAAACTCTATAACAAATGTGAGGCTTCTAGAATAAAAGATATAAAATATCAAAAATGTTGACTGTGCCAAGGAAAGAGTGCAGGGAAGCTCAAGGAGGCTTTCAGTCTCATGCCTCCATCATCTGTGTTTAGTTGGTATTTATATATATATATATGTTGGAAATATGAGGAACTACAGTTTAAATATGGGGGGCTTTTAAAAAAGATCTGTGTTAAACTATAGACCAGTAAGCATTTCTACACAGTTCATGTAGGTTAACATCCTGAAGATCAACATCTACAAAAAGCCGTGCTTTGTTTAGAAGTTTATAGGATTAATCTCAGCCATGACACTGATAATTTTCCACAGAAAACTTCTGCAGAAATTCTTCTGGCCTGCTGACTTATTTTGCATGAATTTTCAGATGCTTGAAATTTCTGTTCAGTTGTGTCTCCTTGTAGTTTGCAAACATACAAAGTATTAAGTCTGGATTATTCAGTATCTGATGTATCATGCTTCCTCCAGTCCATCAGTGCTTTCATTTTCCAGTGCATTGGCTAGTTTCACATAATGATTCCCAGTAAAAGGAAAACCCATTAATTTTTTTTTAATTGTTTTTAGCAGATTCTCTTACCTGATTTCATCAGCCTTGTTAATCCTGCCTACCTTATTAACCCAATCAGGATGTGGTGATTTTTTTTCTCCTCTTTCCTGTTTTCTACTCTTAACTGTATTTTTAAGGAGTGTGTATTTAGTTGGTTGAGTTTTGCTCTGAAATTTTTGAACTCCAAAAATATTTATGTGAAGTTAAAGTGTTATAGCTCTCCTCTTGATTTCAGATCTTGGCATTTAGGATCAATTTGATGTTTAATGCTCTTAAAAAGAGCAGGATTGTTTTCAAAAAGAACAGTATTATGAAGCAAGGCAATGGCTTCAAAGCTATTATGACAGCATCCATAATCCCAGGGCAATTTCAGTTTGCTTATATTGGAAGCATTTTAGTACATTGGAAGTTGTAGTGAAATTCTTTCCTTTGTGAATAATCATATCTAGAGCTACATGAAGATCTAATAATTTCTGCAGAGATGAGTAGGTAGTATACACAGCTATGTTTAACCAGCACCATGGGTTACGCAAGTACATGAGGGGGATACTTTGAACCATCACAACAACTGGAGAAAGATACTGTTGTCTTGGTCATATCTATTCTCAAAATAAAACAAACACACTTGAGAAATTGTCTGGTTTTACTTGGGTGACTTTAATAATATAAAGTCACCCAATATAAACCTAAAGTTAGACTTCTAAGCTGGATATCCTACACCGCCTTAATCTACAGGACAAAGATGCAACCAGAGCAATTCAGTGTATTCTGAGATACATCTCTAGTATAAACCTGATAAATCATCAACAGGACATGTGGCTTTTAATCCCTTAATTAGAAACAGAGCACAACATCAGTAAAGGCCTAGGCATCTAATGTATACATGTCACAAATAAATGAAATAAACTTTACACCTATTGAACAAATTTATGCTTCTAAGTCTCTGATATATAGTATATCCTCCAAATCTAGATCTTCTAAGGATCTTCTGAAGATCAGTGAGGGAATTCATCTTTAGTATCTCAGTCTATGGATGCTCTAAATCACAATCTACCAGAGTATAAACTTTTAAATTTAGAACCAATGAAGTCTTAAATTGTAAAGGCATTAGTGCTTTGTCTGGCATTCCTATTCCTAGTCTGTTTGTCCTTTGTCTTGTTTTTGAAAAAAAGTACTGCCAGGATTTTCTTGCATATTTTCTGAGAAGTAAGCTTTCTCATCCCAAGAATGTTTTATGCAATTAAAATAATTTCTTTTCCAAACTTAGGGTAAAAAATTGTCCTTTTGAATGTTTTTGGCACAATAATGACCGTATTTGTTAGTTTGTCTGCATCGATCAAGATATACTGTTCCAATTGAATTTGAATGGATTTATATACTGGTCAACTTTTAAAATCTGTCCCATTGTCTTAAATTATGAAGCTAAATATAATTTCAAACTGGTAAACTGGAATTTCTGTTTTCATATAAGAAATTGGATCAAAAAGGGTCAATAATGTTCCTTTTCTGTGCTTCAATTTCAATAAATTGTTATTTTTTGGAGAATAAAGCACATCATTCCCAAAATACCCAACCAGTTTCACTGATTATCTTGTTTTCCAGCACATAGGTGTGTGACATCCATTTCTGAGCCAGAGATAATAAATAAGAAAGCTCTGTCCTATTGCCCTGTCTTTGACATTCCAAACAAAGGGAAGGTTTTATGGGAACTGACACCATCTCTTTTTGTGACATAATGTACCCTATGAGGATGTACTGCCTGCTAATGAGGGGCAGAAAGGAAAAGTAGGCAAGAGAATAACATTAAATGTTTTCAGTGGATACAGGAATGAAATCGCACTGCAGAAATGTGCAGAGATCAAGGATCTTACAATCATATAGACAGAAAATCTTGCTTTTGTAACTTTGGGTTATTGCTTCTCCCATAATCAAACAGACAGATATATAAAAGAGACATGGAGGAACCTTACATAAAGGATAAATTTAAACCAATATACCTAGGCTTAATTACGTAAACAAGGAGACAGATGTTCTTAAATTCTCGGTTTTCCCGAGAATTTATAGACAAAAGCTACTTGGATAGTAACTTGCACCCATAGCACTGGTAGCCATGGACTAAATTGTGGTCTTATGGATATCTAGAATGCATTTTCATGGCCTGACTCTTGTACCTCACTGTACAGCCTTCAGTTACCTAACAGCCCCACTCTTAAAGAGAAATGATTTTGATCCACTATATACTACTGCGGGGGAAGTTTGCAAGAAATTTAGCAAAACATAGTGATAAACACCTTATCAATGAATTTAGAGATATGTAGATGAGATGGACTGGATTTAACTTTAGCTGATGTAATAAAAGATTTTCAAGGACTGAACTAATATTTGTTAAGCAATATCTGTGATCACCCATGCTGAGAGAAGAAGGATCAAGACATGACAGGGAAAGTATTCTGTGAAGACTCTTACCATAATTGACTCTGAACAGTCAAAGTGAAGGTCGTGCCCCATGTCTTTGCAGTGATGAGTAGGTGACATAAATCTTGGGAAACCAGGCACCTACCCAAAAGGTAGGTACATTCAGGCTCAGATCTCTTTTCAGGGTGAATATCATTCGGGGAAAAATCTGAGCACAAACATCTCTTGCTAGCATTTCACAGGGGAACAAAGCCTTCCTTAGCTCAGTAATTTGGTAATTTCCTCCCTCCTATCTCCTTGCAAATTTTAGAAGAGCAAAAACTATAAAAACTCCCAAAATGAAACTCCTTTGCTGCTTGTTTCCCGGCTTGTGCAAATTTTGTGGTTTGTTAATCATTAGCAAAGGTTAAGTGTGCTTTTGTTACTTAGCAACCATGATTGTTTTTTAAAAGTTTTCTTTCAAAATTTATCATGTATTTATCCATGGTTTTTTTCTGCTCCTTTTCTCCTCCCTATAATTCAAACTCAAGATTTGAATGCAGCAAGACATCTGGACTCATGATCTTTGCTCCCACCTGCTTGCAATAAACATGAAAAATGAGAACTAAAATGCAAACCAGAGCAAGAGAGCCATTTCTCTCCAATCTACACGAGGATCTTAGCTGGTTTTCAATTTGCACTGTGAGGACTTTTAAAATTTATTTTCCTTTTCAGTGTTTTGGTTGTGGTGGAGCTTTGTGCTTTTTAAGCTTCAACCTAAAAATGGAGGCCTAAATTTAGTTCTGAAAAGTGTGAATAATTTGGATACTAGTTAAAATATAAGCCCTGCTGTATTTAGATTATATTCATGTACATTTTAACTTCAAATGAATATTTTATCCAGTGCAATATGATTATAAATTTTTAAGCCCAAAGATTTACCTGTTTTTTCCAAGTATGTCAATTACTGCAATAAAAGATGTTATTTGTCTCTATAACCTTTGCTTTGCTTCCCCATTTTGTCATATTGACATCCTAGCTTAGCTAAAAGCAAGGAGAACTTTCCTATTGAGTTTCCTGAGGTCAAAATTTCACTCTGTAAGTGAAAAAACAAGGACAATTGTAAAAAAGTAAGAATCATAGCCTGAAGATATGAAATGTTAAAGCAGCCAGCTATCACAGCTGCTAAGCTCTTGTTTCTCCCTGGAAGCTGTGGGGACGAGCATGCATGTGAACTGAAACTGCTGAGCCCTCCGGCTGCTCAGGAGCTCCTTTCTTGGGAGCTGGTAGAGCAGAAGTTACCTGGAGGTCTCTGGCAGCCAGCATAAAGGTGGATTCCACTTATCAGGCAACAAAACCATCCTGTTTCAGCCCTCTGCACAAATGTGGAAAGCTTTGGAACTGTGAGTTAATATTGATAGGATGAGGAATGTACAAAAGGTACAACAAGAAGGATAGGAGGAACTTTTGCCAAGCTCTTTCTATTTCCCCCTTTTTGGGAGAAGGCTGCTGTACGTAATCTCCTAGGAGCAAAACCAGAAACTACCTGAGGCTGATGTCATGGGAAGCAATGGTGAAAATCGACAAACATTGGTGTGGGCCCTAATAATTTTGACTTCAACATTAGAAACCCTAGAAATTTCCTTGAACTCTCTGCTCTGACTTGGCTGAGAGCAAAGGCAGTGTGATTGCTCTTCGGAGGGAAAGGTTCTAGACAAAGCTCAGTGCACAAGCACAGAGAGGAAGCAGCACCAGCCTCCAGAAAAGTGCTAGCCACAGCCCTCTGGCAGTAGGCAACAGATGCATGGATGGTGTGAGAGCCCCTTCACTTCACAGGGATGTGCCTGCCCTACCTGTGTGCTCTTGAAGACCACATGCTATCCTACATCTCTTCTCAAAGCCTGAGGAGCTTCAGGCAGGTGCCCAGACTTCTCATTCCTCCATGAATAGGACTTAACCTCCAGGACAACAGATAAATGTCTGAGGAAATTTCTTGCTTATTTCCAGAAGTGTTCTGCAGATATGTCCCCAGATGGGAACAAACCTGCAGCATAAGCCACTCTGATTTGTCCATCAATGTTTTTATACCAGTATTAATTGCATGGTGTTTGTGTTAATCAGACTTATCAAACCAACTTCATCCTTCTAATGTGCTTGTGTTTTTCTTCTATGCAAAAAATGACAACATTTTCTAGATTTGAACACCAGATTAAGTGCATTTTCAAGACTTCCCCAAATTTACTTTCAGAAACAGAAACTGACATTTCCTTAAAAAAATAATATGATGGGAGGAGAAAGAAAACCATCCCTGAGCTGACAGAATGCAGCAGTAGGAGGCAAGCATTCAGCTGGCAGTAACTTACTTCCTGGCATGCAATTTTAATTAAGGAGTCAGCATGTCTGCTACACAAGCCCACAGGAGGCAGTAACTAAAAATGACTGGGAAAACGTCCATGGATAAAAAGGTAGGAGAATTAAATAACGACACTGTATTATAGAAAGCTAATTGAATATATTCATCCCTACGTTTTTCTAGATAAGACCTATTACCAAAGGAAAAGCAACTACAAATTGCTATATCACAGTAGGCATGGTAATACCTATTCTGCAGTGTTTAGTCAGAGATTCACTATTGATCTAAGATAAATAAAAGACAATATTTTTTTTTTCTGTTCAGAAGTTGTGTTCTGAGATACCAATTAATATTTTTCAACTGGGCCAGAAATCTTTCTTTCCCTAAAACATAGCTGTAATGATTACCTAGCTAAGTAAATCAGCAAGTAGATTGCTTTAAATCATTTTATAAATACTTTTTTCCCCTGATATGGTGATCTTTTCTTTTTCTCACAGAGCCAATCATTAGGACATAGAGGCTGATTCATATCCTGTACTTTCAACAGCCATTATTAATCATCTTTCCAAAGGAGTGCTGTGAAATCCTGCATTGAAATTTCATTGTTGGCTCTTACTTTCTCTACTAGTAAGTATTCAAATGGAATGCTAAGGAATAATAAGGAGGAAGCTCATGCGTCTGCCTTGTTTTATATCTGCACAGATCAAGCTGAAAGAGCTGGGATTAAAAATAAATTGTGAAGGAAAAACAAATCAGTATGCTATGACTTAAAATTAGAATTATGTGTTCTGCAGTGAAAACTGGTCAGCTAATCTCAGTCTTTCTATCTTTTTGTCACTTGCACTTATTAAGGGCTCTTCAGTGAGCAGGTTCATAGTTTATGCTTCTGGCTAAATAAATTGCTGGGGGAGTATTACAGCATACAATGAAATCAGATGATAGAATCAAAAAATATTTCAAACATTTATTTTTAATTTTTATAAATGTCATTTGATGGGTTCATTATCATAGAATCACAGAACGGTTTGAATTGGAAGGCAAATTAAAGGTCATGTAGTTCCAATCCCCCTGCCATGGGCAAGGATACCACTCACTAGATCAGGTTGCCCTGGTCTCCATCCAAACTGGTTTTGACCTCTTCCAGGGATGGGACATGCACAGCTTCTCCTGGCAGCCTGGTGCAGTGTCTCATCACCCTCACAGTGAAAAATTTCTTCCTTATGTTCAATCTAAATCTACTTCCTTCAGGATAAAACTGTTGCCCCTCGTCCTGTCACTACAGATCTTGGTAAAAAGTTTCTCTCCATCTTTCACATGAGCCCTCTTTCTATCTTGAAATGCCACAACTGCTAAAATATGATGGATAGTAGCTTAGCCACCTTCTTGGCCTGTTCCCTCAGAACTCATGGATGCACCTCATGGACCTGCATGCCTTCAGATTCCTTAGATGGTTTCAGATCTGGTCTTATACAGTGGAAGGTTCTTCATTCTCCTAGTCCCTGCTTTCACCTTCTGTGACTTGGGCAGCATGGCTGGAGCATTTGCCAGTGAAGACTGAAGCAAAACTTTGAGCACTTCAGCCTTTTCTGTATCCCAGGTAACCCAGTTTTCCATTTCCTTCTGGACAGGACCTGTATTTTCCCTAGTGTTCACTTAATCACCAAGGTGCCTATAGAAGCTTTTCTCGTTGCCCTTGTCATCCATGATCTGTTTTAATTCTATCAGGGCTTTAACTTTATCTGATCCCTAGCTGCTTGGACAATCTCTCTCTATTCCTCCCAGGTTACCTGACCTTGCTTCAACCCTCTGTAGGCTTCCTTTTGGTGTTTGAGTTTGAGCAGAAGATCATGGTTTGTCTATGTAGGTCTGCTGGAACTTCCTCTTTGATGGGATGCATCACTCCTGAATTTGCAGGATATCAGCTTTGAATATCATGCTTGAATATCAGCCAGTTTTCTTGGACCCTTCATCCCTCCAGGGTTTTATCCCATGGTACTCTACCAAGGAGATCTCTTAAGAAGCAAAATTCTGCTCTCCTAAAGTTCAGGGTAGGGAGCTTGCTGTGCAAACTCCCTGCTCTCCTAGGTATCTTAGGTTGGACCTCTGCTATTTCAGTTGCTGCAGCCCAGGCTGCCCTTGATCTTCACATTCTCCACCAGCCTCTCCCTCTGTGCTGGTGAGAAAAAGGTCCAGCATAACACCTCTCCTTGTAGGCTCCTCTGGCACTTGGAAAAGGATAGGTTATGCCCCACTGTGTTGTCCCTTCAACAAATATCATTAAAGTGCCTCATGGGGACCAGGGCTTGTGAGTGTGGGGCCCCTCCTACCTGTCCATAGCAGTGCTCATCCACTCAGCCTTCCTGGTTGGGCAGCCTGTAGCAGACTTACCTACAGTGTCACCTGTTCCTGCTCTCCCTTTAATCCTCACTCACAAACTCTCAAACATCTCTTCCATTGCCATGTGGAGCTCAAGGCCCTCCAGCTGCTCACTGATGCAGAAGGCAACACCATTCACTCCTTACTCCCACCTGTCCTTCCTAAAGAGCTGTATCCTTCCATTCCAATACTACAGTCATAGGAGTCACCCCAGCATGTCTTCATGGTGCCAGTTATATTATAGCACTGCTATGGGTTAAAAACTCATTTCTCAGAGAATGTAACTTGAGATGAAGCACTGAACAATCAGTAATGACTTTAGGACTCCTTCTGTTGGACTGCCTTTGTGAATCGGGATGAATGGAATAGTGTTCAGAGCAAGCTGAGACCTTGGTTTGAGGTGTATGAGGCTATATACATCTCTGTTTCTCCACAGGCCTGTAGACCATATCTAAAAGATTCTAACATCATTAATTATGATTTTGATGTATTTCTCATATGAACAAAATTTATTAGAATGTTGCGGGGGGGGGTTGTTCCTTTTCTTTTTTGTCTTAACCAAACCTACAGGAATAAATTTTGCTTTTCTTTTGCTGAGCAGAGGAGAAAATAGCCTTGATTTTTTCCCTCATAACCTGAGAAATCCAAGTGCTGACAGAATAGCCTGAAGATTTCTGTAATTTAAACCACCTGACAATGATCACTTCAGGAGTCATAGACTCCCTAAAAATTGCCATAGTTTACTGACTGTCAGTTGCATCTTCTACCCATCTTAAGGTACAAAATGCACTAAAGGGATTGCCAAAAGGGATTAATAAAGACCCAGTAACAAGCTCTGTGTCACTGTGGCATTCCTAGGAGAGTAATTAGAGGCAAAAAAAAAAAAAAAAAAAAAAAGGTTTGTTATCTCNCAAAAAAAAAAAAAAAAAAAAGGAGAAAACAATAACCAGTAGGTCTAGAGCTACTAGTTTTGCTCCCAGACTACAACTATATCTGATAGTATTGAGGGATCGGTGTCTGCACTGCACAGCCATCCTCTGCACCTGTCAACAGCTGTAGGGAACCCTGACATTTGCCACCAGGTTTAATCAGCTAATGTTTCTTGGATGTTTTTTGATAAATATCCTGAGGCAATAGTTGGGAGCAGGCTAAACTTTAAGCTATTTTTACTGTTAAACATCTTGTCTGAAGCATCCTCTGGTGGGTGTCTCTCCCTTGCCTCTAGAGGCAGTCATTTCAGAGGGAAGAAGCTGTACTTTGTAGGATAGCTGCTAAGTCAAATGAATCTTCTTCTAGGGTCATCTCTCTCTCTCTCCCCCGTGCAACTGGAAAGGAGCTCCAGGAAAAAGGATTATTTGAAAGACCTCTACTGTAGGTGGAGGGCAAAGAGGTTCATGCAGAGAAAAGCATCTCTCTATTCCAATACCAGGATTTTAAATTTCTCAGGTCCTACTTAAGCCTGTACTTTAACTTGGCAAACCTCAGATTTTAATTTTGTCTGAGCAGCAACTTTGGATTTAAATTGGAATTGTTTACTTTGTACATATAAAGAAGGGGGCAATCTCCAAAAGATGCTACAATCTGCTTTAAATAAAGTCAGTTAAAACCAATAGCATTCATATAGTCTCTCTCAATCATTTTATATGAAGACATGAAAAAGTTATTTAGATTAAATAAAACTGCCTTCAGGCAGTTTTAATTTTCAACAGAACTGATTTCTGATCACTATATTGCAGAGAGCATGGTTCCTGGCTGCACAGCAGGGATAACATTTTTTTATGGATGAGCTGTTCTTGATTAATTTATTTGTGATAGAAAGCTCTGGTGGACTCCTATAATACCAGAGCATGGTTACCTGCAATGACCTAAACGTATCTGTTCATTTATTATGTTTAATTGGTAGCAGCTCATGGAGAATGTTTCCTCCTGCCCATGCAAAAGCTGAGTGGTCTCTCCAAGGCCACATTAGGAGTGTAGGGAAGTCTGGGAGCAGGAAGGCTGTCCCATGAAATGCATCACTGCTGAAGGACATTCAGCAGGACTTGGAGATGACTTCCCAATTGCCTGCGTACCTTATTTTTTTCTTTAAGGCATATCGTAAGTGTTAATGAAATTGTAAGAAAAATGCTCCTTGGCAAACATTAGTGGTCTTTTGGACTTTTCTAATGGAAAAGAAATCTTGTCTTTTAAATTTATAAAATTTAAATTAAATGTGCAAGAGCTATTTCTTTCTATTGCAATTCTGGTATCATCCTTACCTCCAGTTTGACTCTGCCACAACATCCTTTTCAAGGATATTCCATGATATTACACAGACTTCCGTGTTTATTTGAAATTTATCTCTCAAGCTCCCTACCATGAAATGTATTGGTTTAGGGGTTATGTAGCAGAAATTCATATGTGCCTCCTGATCTAGGTCATTAAGTATTTAAATATCAGTTCAGGCTAATTTTGGTTTAGTGAATTGTTTGCATGAAGCACGTAAGCAGCTCAGAGGTTGGCCAAGCCAAAACAAAAATCTAAAGACACATGAGGGATAGGAGTCAAAGAGAAAACAGGAGAATAATTGCCTCTGGCATAATTTTACAGTTTTTACATAAATTTTGTAAAAGTATTACCTAATTTTTCCTCTCATTTATGTAACTGCACTCTCCATGACCATGAAGAATAACAGAAAACAACTCCCAGACCCCCTAAGTTAGATGGTCTTGGAGCATGAAAATGTCATCACTATTACTGAAAGAGAGTATCTCTTTTTATAGATATTTAGGCTTGTAATTTTTCAAGCACTGATCCTGTCAGGCAGCTGCATCCCCGACAAGACAGGTGGAATTTAAATAAATAAATATCATGGTGTTCAGAGTAAATCTATTCATAACAGAGAGAAAGAAAAACACTTGGGTAGATTCCCAAGTATGATGAACAAATTAAGATACTCTTGGGTATATGCAACAGATGTTATCTGTAAATTTTATCTATAAAAATGCAATATTAAAAGCTCAATGGACTTTATCTTGCTGGTATCATTGGCCACTACCCAGCAAAGCACTTACACACTGGTAATTTTATGGACAGAATGTCCTGATTTCAATCCAGAATACCCGGCAGCATAGTGGAACAAGATAGTGATAAGCAGTTTGACAAACCTTGCAACAAATACTATCCTGCTGCTTCTCAAAGACACCTGTATGCAGTTGATTCCAACATATTATTTTACCAATATGTATTGAAGATACATATAGATTATACTTTTTCCCCCATTTTTTTCAGTGCTAAACAAATAGCAAAACTGTTGTGTTCTCTACATTCAAACAGCTGGATAAATAATAATTCACTTTTGAATATGTGTTTGATGAAAAGAACAGAAGGAAAGGGAGTGCTAATGCGCATTTCTGTAATGGCAATTTTTCCCAGCTGTAATTTTACAGAATAGGATTCCTGGAGATGCCATCTGAATATATCTCTAGTTCTTCCATCTTGTTAGGAATGCGCTGTTAGATTTTCACATCTGTCATTTGCTTACCATAAATGCAAGCAGCTACAATTTTTTCCCTTACCTTTTATGAATTGAAAAGATACTTTTCTCCTCCAGCTTCAACTCAAATGACTACGATAACAACGAGAATGCGCCCTACCACAACATTTTGCTTAATTCCCAGCAAAACTCAAATTTTAGGGTGTCTTCTCTTCCATGAACAGAGGACAATGAAAGAGCCATGATCTTTCCAACCAGCATCTAGCCCATGAATGGTAAGAGTAATTGGTGAATGTATTAAAGGGCAAATTCATATGTCTAGAATCTTTAAGGGCAGACAAGGCAGATTGTTGGATCAGATTGCTGAAGTCACCATTAGGCTTTAAGTTCTATAAGGCACATTAATAGTACTTATATTTAATGACTAACAAATAACACAACCTTAAATTCCCAGGGAGCAGAAATTCTTCCTTTGGTAAAAAGACACTGATTTGTCAAAAAATGGACTATTAAATTAAACTATATTTGTTGAATAATCTGTATTTACTCACAAACATCTGTCTTAGTTTTCCCCATGTGAGACCCTTTTAGATGTTTATTTTTACAATGGCCAGGTTCTCTCGGTGCTATGCCTTCAAGGGATGTTTCAAGAAGAGAATGTCTTAAATAAGTCATAACTCTTTCTTCTGATCTCTGCATGCTAGCACGCCTGTGTGGGGATTTACCCTGATGCCAGCTGGCAAAGGAAAAGCAGTGTTGACCAAACAGTTATTAGGGCTGTTGGAAATTTGGGATTTATTCACTACATGGCATTTTGGTATTGTTTTCTGGACATCTGTACAAGATCAGCCAAAACCTAATCCTAAGATCCTGAGGGCTCTCTAGACAATTGCCGCCTCTTTGTGCATGTGCTTGAGAATTTCTTTCTGGATAAAAAGAGTCTAACAAAACAGGAGAAGATTGTTTTTTGTAAAAAGTAGCTGGAAACTAAACGAGCTAGGGAAGAAAGCCACCCATTAGGGAAGCTTACAAAATTCCTTGCTTTAGATGCTAAAAAGGATTTGATGTTTTCTGTAACTGTTTGAGGTTTTCTCTAACTTCTTTAGCTATAAACCATGAGGTCTAGGGATCATGTTTATTTTCACTGGGCTCTACTATGTCAGGAAGAGGCTCTTCAACCTACAGCTCTTTCTCAGTCTGGGAAACAATTAACCTTACTTGACTTTGCCATTGGTACACTGGAAAATATATGATATTATGATGTCACCTTCAACTTGAGTATGCACAGTTTTAATAGAAGAATATGGTCAAAATTTCAGCACATTTTCTTTGTTTTTTCACCTTGTTCCAATAAAAATATTAATTCTATCTTGGATAATATTGAACAACTCCTTTTGAATGTCAGCAGTCTCTTAGAAGAGTGTGAGGGTGTTTTTATTCCATAATCTTCAACAGGTTAAAAATTGGTTAAAAAAAGCACATAGAAGTTGAGCTACTGGTTAGAACGAAGTACCAGCAAAACAATGAGAGAAGCCCATGGCCCCTATTTCATGGTCCTCTCTTAGACATTACACTGAAATTCTGTACACAAACTCTTTCCTAATGAGACCTGAGTGGTGCTACACCAATGTTATGTTGCTACATGGAGATTGGTTATTATTTTTTCATAAATCCATGGAGAGCCTCTGATGCAAATATATTTATAGCTGAATATGTAATGTTGCATATTAGCTTCACTTAACTAATTAGCTGAGGCAATGCCAATTAAAACTGAAACTACAGAAAGTCTGTGTATGATTATTTAGTATTATCTACCTTGTGTTTTTCTAACTGCTATCTGTGGTCTAGTTAGTGTTGTAGGACATTAATAAATTCAAGGCCAAATTATATTACCTTTCTTAAAAATAGTAAGGAAATCAGTTAGAGGAATTGGAAATATCAGCAAGGCAAAGCTCAAGGACCCTAATAGATTTACTGACCTTTATTCTTGAGATAAGTTAGTATTCATTATGGTGCTGTGATTGTTTTTAAATGATTTAGGTGCCATTGTTTGCTTCTTGGAGGCACTTCAGCAAGGTTCTATGAAGTCAGCAAAGTCTGGATACAGACAGATGCTTCTCAGAAATGAAAGTTCAAACTGCTACTCCATTACATCCTACATAGATGCCTTTAATTTTATGCTCAGATGTTTAAAGAACTTCCAGTGTGCTCCTGAATATTTAGTTCAATAATGTTGTACATCCTGAAGCACGAAAAGATGAAGTGCCAAAAAGCCCTTTTATGTGTCTCTTCACACTGAGAAGGTTTCTTCTATTTCTGTTTTAACAAGATTTCTTTATCATGGGTGGCCCAATAAGGAAGAAATTAGGTAAAGAAAAGCCATAGCTTATACCAGGTGGCTGCCATATTTGAAGTGAAAACAAAAGCATCAAACTTAATGTAAAATATTGAACATTAGGTAATCCAGAGAACAATTTCTTTTTTCACAGCTGAATTGAATGTAAGTGCCTTCTGTCTGCCTTAAAAAATTAGTGACAAATCACATCCATTCCACTTTTGTTCACCTTTGTGGAACAGACTCATAAAGGGTACAACATGTGAGCTCCCTTGACTTTTGCAATTAGTGTGCCAATGTTTAGTTATCTGATAATGCACACGCTTCTGCTGCCTGACACGCACCAGGACACCAAGTTGAGCTGAAGCCATGAACTAGAACTGCTTACTGGTAGCTACCTATCGGTTCTTTTCTTTCCAGAATCCTTCAGAGCCAGTATTCAAAATGCATTTCAAGTAGCAAAGAACATAAAAGATAAAACAGAATATTGTTTAACAAACAAATTTGAAGGAATATAAAGTCTAGGCCATAGTTTATGGGATAAGAGATGTAATTCCTTATGTCACCAAGAAGACAAAACTTTCTGACCTTTTACTTTTGTTTCAATTTTCATACAAAAGGTCAGTTGTAACGAAATGCTCAATAAATGGGAATTATAAAGGGTATGGGAAGAAATCCAGAATAGAAAAAGAACAGGTGAAGGACATTTGGACAGGTATGATATACTCAGACCAGGGAGAATTGATTGAATTTTCCCTGTTGAATACTTCAGGAATTTACATGAAACAATTTCTAAATAATCATCACTTCTTTGTGAAAAGATAGTGCACAGCAAGGTCTGACATGAGTAAAGAATGAGCAACCAAATTGTCAAGCTCACTTGGATACACAAAATGCTATTTTAGCAATCAAATAACCATTTTTAAATATTTAGAGGATAATAACTCAGTAAGAAACAGCCAACACTAGTTTTTCAAAGGCCAGTCATGCCAGAACAAACAATACCTTCTCTGACTACGCAGCAAGACTGGTCTAGTAGATGAAGAAGCAATAGAAGTAATTTGTCTTAGGTTTAGTAAGGCTTTGTTTCACTGCATTCTCCTAAGTAATTTAGAGGGATATGACCTACAAGAAAATTATATAGTGTGGATATAACACATATATAGTGTGGATATAACACATATATAGTGTGTTCAAAATCTGTGCTTTAAAAGCAACGGTCATTTGCCAAAAGCAGTGGAGGCATATATCTAGTAGGTTATCTTGGAGAAAATTGTAGTTCTGGGGTCCTCTAGCAGTAGTTTAATCAGTGATTTAGATAACATGTAAGGGAAAGATATAATAAAACATTTCAGGTAACAGAAATATTTTGTGAGTCGTGGACTCTTTGGAGACAGATTGAGAATTCAAAACTATTGATAAATTGGGTAAATATTCTGAAATACGATCAAGGCCCCAAGCAACCTGGTCTTGAACATTTCCAGGGATGAGACATATTCAGTTTATCTGGGCAACCAGTTCCAGTGCCTCATCACCCTATTCTTAAGACTTTCTTCCTTAAATCCAATAAATCTCCTGTCCTTTTGTTGAAATCATTGCACTTTTTCAGCAAGGTTGCTCTAAACCCATTCATTCCCTAGTTTCTATTGATAGTGGAGTTTGCTCCAATCCAGATGGAGCACCTTGCTCTTGGCTTTTTTGAACTTGGTGAGGATAAAGATTTCGTGAAATTTCCTCATGAAGCATTCCAATGAAATTAACTTCATGAAGTTAAGGACTTCTTACCTGGACAGCAGTAGGATTGAAAAAGTCCAGGGTCTGTAGTGGTTCATAAGCAGAGAAAGATGCTTCTCCAAAAGGAACTAAAAAATTACATAAGGTGCATTTTGGGATGTAGAAAAGGAGTGTGGGTTACCGAACTCAGAGGTGATGGGGCTTTATCTAGATCGATCAGAAATCCCTGCCTATATATGACTGAACCCTAAGAAGTCCTACCACTGTGGCACCCAGGCTCAGAAGGGATGTGGATATACCACAAACTGTCCTTGTTGGCACAAATGAACAAAAGTTTAAAAAATAATAATTATAAAATCGTCAAGTGATTTAGAAATTGAAAACTATCTAATGATGAAGAACCCACTAGGCAGACATCCCATTGAAAACTTTCTATCTGTCAGATAAATACTTACACTTCACTCAAAACATACATGACTTTTTCCGTACCTAATTTTGTCAATATTTCTGGGCATCTGGGAACTCAGGGTACTGAACTTCACAAAGGAAATGCTACTTCTATATACAGATAATTACATGAGCAGTACAACTTATCAGATGCATGTACTGGGTAAAGTATAGGTTGTCTCTGTGCTGATCTACCCATGACTGGCCACTGGCATCATGCTCAGGATCTTACATAAACATCTTAGTTGTTTCTGTCTAGAGAGCTGAAGTCTGAGTAAGAGACAGAATGGCAGCTCGAAGTGTTAAACACAAACACAAAATAAACCTTTAAAGGAAGCATTGATCAATTGTTCACTATGTCCTCTGGTTCCATCTGAGACGTGGCTAATTTATGTGAGAAAAATTTAAATTATTTGTCACAAATTGGAATCTGTATTATAATACTTTCTGTGCTACCAGAGACTTCTTTCTTGAAACTCAAGTAGATGAACTTGGCATTCATCTGAATGGAGTTGTCTTTTCTCAGGAGTTTTTTGTTGTTTTTTCCAGCTGGAGTAATACCTCCTGAAGTTAATAGAAACATTATCACCTGCAAATGCTAATATGTTAATCAAATTCAAAGTCTTTAATTATTTTGCCATGTTTTTTGTATTTACAGGTATTGTTAACACAAGTTCCTTACTGTCTTGGCTATAATCAAATTTACAAAGACTATTTATTGTAGTAATAAGTACCTACAAAAACCTTTTGCTATTGTTATGCTTTGAGGTATTAGCAGACACAGGAAAATATGGAAAAATGCCCAAACTGGTTCCACATTCCAACTGATATTTAGTTACTTTCACAATTAAGATAGAAGCCAATATAATGCTGGCAATTTATTGCTTGGTCCTGCTGAGAGTCATCATTTTATCCTAGGGGAGCACATATCTTGGGAAATAGTACTATTTGATTTTCAACCATAATCAAGTGATGTGATATTATTTATGTATGAATTTTATTTACAAATGGATTTCAGCAGGATGTGGCTCACAACTCTGGGCAATCACACTGCAAGTGCTTGCAGCTATTCTTAAAAGTAAAATATGTGGGATTTTCTATAGCTCTGATCCACTGCTAAATAGCTCAAACCTTGTTGTCTGTCACCAGACTCTGAAAATGTTTTTTATTTTCATTTGCTTTGCTAACCTAAAAGAACACTCACAATTTTGCTAGGGCCCTACACAATACAGTAGCTAGCAATAATTAGTACTCTTGTTTTCTTTCAGTATTGTTTGTTTTCCTGCTAACACGACTTACTTTTCAGGAAAAGAGCTCAATGGCTTCAAGTCAGAGATAGCTTGACATGTCCCAGATGTGGACAAGGAAGAAGACCCAAGTTTTTGCTGAGGGGATATGCATTCTACAGGTGGTTGTAGAAACTGAACCAAGGTGAGGATTCCTCCTCAGAGTGTAAGCTTCTTGTATGGGTATCCACTGTCAGAAGACAATCTTGACAGTGACCCCAGGAGCCATGCTCCCAGGTGACAGTGCAAGGTAAAATCCATGGGAAGAGGTTGGATTAGGGTCCAACTAACATTTAGCTGTCTTTGGTTGTGACACAGTTTGAGGGAGCATTATAGACATGAGACCTGTTTGGCTGGACCAAGTTCAGCTGTCTACTACTGTAATTTTCCACCTTTGAATGGGAATCAGAGCAGATGGAAGTTTCCAGCTTGGATTAGCTAGGAGGAGATTTAGATTTCCTGTGATTTAGTCCAATCACAGCTGTGTAGCAGAAGCAGAAAACTCCTAAACTCCTGGCAGCTTCAGATAATAACCTTCATTGACCTTGTCAACATCATGTATAACACAATCTATTTCCTCTTTGTGGTCTGTAAAAACATATTGTAAGTTCAATACAATTTGAGAGTAAGGAGGTAAGTGGCTGCAAGAGAGCACTGGAAGTTCAGCTGTAGTTATAAGGCTTTAGTCATATTTTCCTATTACATGAAGAGGACTCCACACCTAGGAATTTCAAGAATGGTATTGAAAAATGTCTGAGATACTGCCTAAGCCATGTGTTCAATAATTGCTACACAGAAAATATGCAGTGTAACTAGGAAAGAGTTAAAGGTTTATTGAAATTGAAGAATTGTTCTTAATGGGTGCAAAACTCCATCTGCTGTCACAGTGAGAACAGGAAAAATTATAGTACTATCTATGCCATCTATTTCCTTCTCCTCTGACGCATTATAATAACATCTAAAGGAAGAACTAGCCACCACATGGTTTTCTATATTATGCAAACTGAACTTTTCAAATCCATGAAGCATGTCAGAAGTTGTCAGTCTTGTACATGGATCATTACTGGTTTTGAAAGGTGAGACTCAGAACTGCAGATTGTAGGTTAGCTTTTCTCTCTCTCCCTCTCTCTTCCTTCCTCTTCTTCTTTGTTCTCTTGGTCTCCTCATTTATTTTCTTTTCTTCTTTTCTTCCTTTTATTTCTATGCCATAAGAGACACAGCTTTTCAAGATAACTTAAGGGGGAAATTGTTCAGAGAAATCATCTAGGAGAGCAGAAAATGCTTTTCCCATTTGTTATGTATTCAAGAAAGTGCTACAAAATACAAAAAACTTTAACATAGTTTACTTCTGCTGAGCCAAGAAGTAAAAACTATCAAATAGTTCTGGCTTAGTTATTCCAGACTTACTTAGCCTAGGATGCTAATGTTTTTTAGCTTTAGTATGCTTGCTTTGTTATCTATGCTCATGATAAGCACAGGTGAAGATGGACGTAATACAGCATAAATTACAACATTCAGGATTAAGAAAACCTTACCTCAGTGATGCTCTGTGTACCATAAATGTCTTGCCTCTTAGCCTGTTGAATTATATTGTTTTAAATCCCACTTATAATAAAAAGACTTTCATTTTTAAAGTAAACACCTGGCCTGAAAAACCAGCTGTCTTTATGTTAGCATAGGCTTTGAATTTTTTTTTTTTCATGATTACTTACCTAAAGAGCTATATTCAAACAAAAATCTGTGAATCTGCTTTCCTGTTTAGTCCTGGAAATATTAAATTACTCTCTTAGGTTTTTCAAATTGATTCCCAGTTTAGGCATCTATGAATGTCATTGTGCCTGTATCTCTCTGTGGGGTATGAGACCATAATCCAGCTACAGCAAAATATTCTTATCCTCATCTTCCCAGGGTGAAAGTTTCTCCCCGTGCCTTGGAGGGGGTACCAGTGTGAAACAGCACAGGTGTGACTGTGGTCCCAGCCACCAGACCAGAGCTGCCCCTCACAGCTCATTCCCCAGGCTATTTACTTAAACATCTATTTCTGAGCCTCAGGAATTTTTCTCTGTTGGCTTGAATGTCTTTCAGAAGAAGGCTTGTCCTGGTAACACTGGTCTCTCTTGAGATATAAAAGCTGTGGATTCAAATTAGTCAGCATTTGAAGAAGGCTCACAAAAAGTTTTCATGTTTCCTGTGTTGTTAGAGGATGTTGGAGGATGAAAATGGAAATCTCTATAGGAAGGAAGCAAGATACACAAAAATGCCCTGCAGCATTCTTGGATTGATGCCTGAGGATAAGAGTTTCAGGACCATGCTTTTAACTGGAATTTTATTTTGGATGGTTTGGGGTGTATCAGCTTGCTGGTTCTTTAGATTTCTCGTGGTACCTTTTATCCTACATCTTGTACAGATATTTTTCAAACATAGGTCAGCAATCTGAAATTTTCACCCAGGTTTCCACATTTGCCACAACTGAAGATGGCAGAATCTGATGCCCTCCACTGAAAGTTGACCAAATGAAATGCTTGGAAATGACTCTTCCAGTTATCCTTGTGGGTCTGCTCCAGCATCCTGACCTAAAATGGTTATTCCTGAATCAGAAACCAGGTACTAAAGAGCTATTTTGCATAGATATATGCCTTGCTTTCTGATCTTCTAATTTCTGATTAATCCCAAAACAGTTTGAGACTGTGATATATTTATTCTGTGTTTGTAGAGGAACATGGCAGAGAGCAGATTTTTTTACTAAAACTGCTTTTCAAAGCTAAAAGATCTTTCTCCTTTTTAAATTATTTTGAAAGTGGACTTTTTCAATATCCAGCAAATTTAAATTATTCTCAGCAGGTATTTTTCTCTGCCATGTATATCAAGTTTTATGATATAACAATAAAAAAGGTTTAAGAAATCTCAGGCACTTTTATTGACAAATAACTTTTCTTTGCAGATCACAATTTTAGCTCTTTTTAGTTTACCAGTAATACATGTTCAACTGTACAGCATTCAGAAAATGTTTATTTTAAAAATAGTAGATTTGTGTTGTAAAGGAAAGTTATGCAGATATTGAACATTGTGCAGGTAAAATAACCTACATAGGCTTTCAAACACAAAAGGCAAAAGTGTTAGGGAATAATGCTGACAAGCATTCAGTTCACGTGATTGTTAAAACCATAAACCATCAAATGAAGTTTGCAGAGACAAGGAGCTGATAACAGGGCAGGAGAGGGGGCAGGACTAGACTTCTGGGCATCTAAGGTGTCACTAGAAGCCTTCCAGTCCTGACAGGAGCTACACATAAGATGCAAGAGTGTGGGAACTGACAGTGCTCAGAACATGGATTTTAGGCTCCAAGCAGTAGCTTGAAGCCTGTGGGAACTTAGTGTTCTCTCAGTCTGGCCCGGGAAATCATAAGGAGAAACCCAAACCAATCTTTGTAGATATCCTCTTCCTGACACCTGGTGTTTTTCTAACTTGTTATTTACTTGTAATAAAACAGTTGAGAGGTGTTGCTCTAAATGACCAATCATATTGATTGTACCAAGACACTGTATAAGAGAGTCTGTCTTTCAATAAATCTTTGCTATTAGCCCTCCGAAGAACTGGAGTTCTACGTATCATTAATTAAGTCGTCCCAAATCATAATGATACAAGAGTATTTTTGTTGTTGTTATTCACATGTGAGGTGGTTTGGTATCTACACCTAATCAAAAGAGTTGTAAGGTCCAGGATTTTCTTTTGCTACACTCTTCCTGAGCTGCTGTGCTGCACTGTTCTTGAGCCTTGGGCTTGTTGATTTTAAACAACTAGACCCTGGCAGTAAACAAACACAGTCATTTAATTTTAAAAGTACATAAAGGGATTTATGCTGCAAAATTGATCTGATTGCCTGATTGTAAAATAGAAAAGTCAAGAAGATTTTTCCAGGGTACACATGGTTTGTGGTTTCTGGAAATCTAAATGCACATCTTCCAAAATAAAGTGAAAATACACTAAATATAGCATAGCCATAGAAAAGGAGAACAAAGACCTGGCACATACGCCCAATGAAGTACATGGCAAAAGCTCTTTTAATTCATCAGGAATGGGATCACAAATAAATAGTAAGTCACAAATATTACTTATGTACTATTACAGTAAACTACTTAGATTTGTCTGATTCAAAGAAAAAGCCCACTTTTTATATGAAAATTATGAACAAAACAATTTACAAGTAGTTAATGTTATCATATATTAATCAACTCTTAAAATAATTACAGGTGCATTTCCACCATTTGTCCTACTACAAATTCTGGTCAAAGCAAAGAATATAATAGCAACATGTGAAGAATATATTTCTGCTGGTGATCAGCATAGTGATCTGTGCCTGCAGTCCAAGCTAAATCCACCCCTTGGGTATCCAGATCACCACACTGAAATTCTTTTTCCTCCACTTCAATGCTCTCAGGTGGGGANCCTTCATTAAACAATTTTACTCTTTTTTCTTGTTTACTAAGATACTTAAACATAATTTCTGTCCTGAAAAACTAGTTTAGGGAAATTCTGTGGTTTGAATTACGTGAGAGTTCAGGCCTTTGTTTTCATACAGAAAGTAAAAAAAATGAGCAGCTGAAAATCAACCAGCACAAACAGCTTCAGCTTTACTGAAAACTGTATCACTTGTTACGGTCGACAGCTTCTCTTAACTGGTGCAAAATGGTTATTTTCTTCCATGAAGACACGCAACTTAAATAGAGAATACGGCTGTCAAAGCTAGATTTAATGGAGAAGAGCATTCACGGACCTCGGTAGACCTCATTGTCATATTCAAGGCTAAGGTTATAACAGCCAATTCTGTTTTGGGAAAATTAATAAAAGTTGGGGCAGCTCAGAAACAGTTAACAGGTTTCCTTTGGCTAAACAACAGTTGCCACATGATTATAAGGCTTTGCAGGGCAGACCTGTGGAGATTAAAAATATCACATCCAGTGGGAACAGTGAACATAAGGCAGCAAAGAGGATTGTCTTCCCTTTTTTGTGGTTCATGAAAAAGTAAAAAACCAGTTTTACAAAAAGAAAGAATCTATCCAAAATAAAAGGGAGAATTATGAGTCTGTTAACGTAAAATTAATATGTTTGCTCATTTGTTTAAAGATAAAATATTTCACCACAAGGACAGTAAAGCACTGGAGAACATTAGTCAGGGAAATTGTGCATGTTGGGTTTCATGTTGGAGAGTTTCAAGATGACTAGACAAATCCCTGAGCAACCTGGTCTAAACTGAGTAATAACCTTGCTTTGAGCAACACTGGATGCTTCTGAGATCCCTTCCACTTGAAATACTGTGATTCATTGTTTCCACTGCTCTTGAATAATTGGGAAATTACTGACATAATTGTAAGGTGATACCTTAAAGTAAGTAAGAGCACTCCTTTCTGGTCTTCCTCTGTATGCCTGCAGGACCAAAGGCCTGAACAAGCCACGAGCTCCTGCACTGCATATGCTTCTGGGAAAATACCATATGATATAACCCAGGACTTGTATCTTGGCTTAGTTCTTGTATCAGCATTTCCCTCTGGTACTTGACTTCATTTAGCCAAATATTGTATATCTGTAATGATAATCATTACTGCAGGGGATCAATAAACATTATTTGTATAGTGGATAGCTATAGCCACTAGCAGGAGTGTATAGCTCCTGATTGCCCTAGTGATGGTCACAGCCCTATTTTGCCACTGTATAGAAAAACTGTGATAGGAGCCTCAACCAGGCTTAAAAGCGCGGTGTCATGCACCAATACTTACTTCAATACTTACACAGAACCATTCATTAAGAAAAAGTGCTTCTTTAATAATTCAGTGCAGCTGAATGTGCAACTAAAAGCTAAAGGAAACAAACTACATATACAACATTATACACTGCATTCTGGCAATACAGAAATCATGACTGACATCTCTAAATATTATGCACTACCAAAAATAAATGTAAACCATTAATCAAAAACCAAAAGCATTTTTTGGTTGTTGTAGTTAAGAAAAATGGACACTATCTTTAAAGGACAGATTGATGTTTACTGCTATCATACAGACGTCCCAAGGCATGATCCAATCTAAATACATGCAGCTTTCATTCATTGCATGCTCTTTTCAAATTATCATGGATTTCCACAACAGACAAGGCTATAGTCTTTACGGTGGAAAATGTGTCACAACCAAATAGAATATCATTATTTGAAGATATCATTGAACTCCAACTTACATTCTGACCACATTGTAAGGTTTTGTGTTTAGAACGTTACAATATTAACACAGTCTAGTAACCTTAAACTGCCACTTGTCCTGCAGATATCATGAGCTTCCTGGTGAAGATGCACTTGATTGACAGACTGACTGTTAAATCTTCAGCTCTGCCTTATGGTTTTATTCCTCAAGGGGATATATCTACTTTTGGCAGAGAGATGTGATGATAAACTAGTCTCCATTTGTACAGATCAACTCACATCTATCAACATATGTCTATCCAGAGAAATATATATATATATATTTTTATTATTTTTTTTCCAAAGCAACAACATATTTTAATGAGGTCCTGGGAGGACGTAGGCTAAACATATGCTTAAGTATGCATTTTCCTTCCAGGTTACAAGGTGCTTAATAGATAAAGTGCTGTGTAAGTGGTCATGGTGCTCTTCTCCATTTTTTGTGCATTTTTGACTGCTGGTCCATAAGCTATGGATTCAAGACAGTCCCCTCCCTGATCTTTTGTGTGTGATCAACACTGTTTCAAACAGAGCTTGAATCTAAAAAACAGAAAACCAACACGCTCTCTGACAACCCCCAAATAATAATAACAACAAGGATTTGTATTTGAAATAATAAAATCTAAATGTCATTATTCTGCTGCCCTGAGAATGGCAGCAAATTGTCAGTGGTAATGGCTATGCACATTTATTGTTTTCCTTCATAACATGAAGATATAAAAATTCAGACTAGCTGAACTAGATTAGAAACCTGATCTAACTATGATCTTTAGAAAGTCTAGCACTCTTCCTGATTAGACTCTCAGACTGGATCATCTGTCTCTGGGACTGTGAAATACAGCATTTACAGTAATGTAGATCCTTATCATTGTGGTGACTGAAAGCATTTTAAGTGACTCACCACATGTAAAAAAACCCGACCTTTTTCCTTTTTTTTTTTTT
>VXBB01001705.1:1018785-1049644 GCA_013399915.1 Illadopsis cleaveri
TTTTACAGCCCAGTGCCGTTTGTAGATGGAATGTTAGGTACCCAACTTGGGTAAGTATAGAGATCAAACATAGGCACTATCCATGTCATAATTCCAAGCATAACTACAGCAACTCCGATGATGTTAATGCCCAAGCCAGCTTTCACCTAAAGAACAGGAAAAAGAAAACAGAAACATGTATCAAGACACTGAAGAAAAGTTTTTAAATGCCAAAAATCCCCTTTAGGCCTTTGGCTTAAAACTCACCATGTCCATAATAGTTAAATGACCATATGAAAACACAATGGCATTGGCTGGGTTTGCTACAGGAAGCAGGAATGCAAAGGAAGTACACAAGGTTGCAGGTATCAAAATGAAAAGTGGGTTCACATGAATGGCTTCAGCCTACCAAAAAATGAAAGAGAGTACAGCTGTCAAGGGATTTGCCAAATTCAATACAGAAATACAAACTTCCTCTATTAACACAAATGAAATGCGAATGGAACTGCCAGATTAAACAGTGAGAAATCATCTTTTTTGGTAAATCATTTTTTAAGAACTTTGCACAGGAACGAAAAGCAAAAACACTACAAGAAAGATGATAAAGCTGAATTTGTATATAGTACATTATTGATGATCCAGCTGACGGGATTGCATGTACCCTCAGTAAAGTTGTGAATAACACTGCATTGGGTGGGAGTGTTGGATGGGAGTATCCAGCAGGAGAGTAGGAAGGCTCTGCAGAGGGATCTGGACAGGCTAGGTGGATAAGGTTCAACAAGACCAAGTGCTAGGTCCTGCCCTAGGGTCACAACAACCCCAGGCAGCACCACAGGCTGGGGCAGGGTGGCTGCAAAGATGCCAGGTGGAAAAGGACCTGGCTGTGTTGGTTGACAGCTGCTGAACATGACCCTGCCTGTGCGCAGGTTTCCAAGAAGGCCAATTCCATCCTGGCCTGTATCAGCAGTAGTGTGGCCCGCAGGAGCAGGGCAGTGATTGTCCCCCTGAACTCAGCAGTGTTGTGGCCACACTTTGAGTGCTTTGTCCAGTTCTGGACCCCTCAGTACTAGAAAGACATTGAGATGCTGGAGTGTGTCCAGAGGAGGGCAATGGAGCTGGGGAAGGCTTGGGAGCACAAGTCTTTGTGAGGAGCAGCTGAAGGGGCTGGGGGTCGTCAGTCTGGGGAAAGGCATTGCAGGGGAGACCTTACCACTCTCTACAACACCCTGAAAGGAGGGTGGTGGGAGTCAGTCTCTTCTCCCAAACAACTAGCGATAGGACAAGAGGAAATGGCCTCAAGCTGCACCAAGGGAGGTTCAGGTGGGACATCAGGAAAATTGCTTTAGTGAAAGGGTTCTTAAACATTGGAATGGACTCCCCACGGGGGTGGTGGAGTCATCATCTCTGGAAGTGTCCAAAAATCGATTGGACAGAGCAGTTAGTGTCTCAGTGTCTTAGTGTCTTGGTTATTTGGCAAAGTAGTTATCAGTTAAAGGTTGGACATGATGATCTCACAAATCTTTTCCAACCTAAATTATTCTGTAATTCTGTGAAAAGAGGAGTAACATTTCTTTGAAAGAAAAAGGCATTAGTATGTGTCAAGGCTGGCCAGGAGAAAAAGCTACAGACTAAAAAACAATCAGGAAGTTTTGAAAATGAAAGAATTGGCTATTTTGATAAAGATGAAAAGAAAGATCTGAACTGATCTAAGGACAGAAGAAATTTGAGTTACAAACAAATCACATCTATTAGCCCTCTCTTCTCTCTGTGACAACCTGCAGTGTTTCCCATTTTTCTGAAGATGCAGTCCTGAAGAAGCCTGAAGAGAATTATACTTTGAAGAGCTTCAGATATTCACAAATAGTAATGATAGCATCAGTTTTCATATGTTGAACTGTACTGGAGTTTTCTGAGGTAATTTTCTTCCCAGTGGCTTGTATGTTTTGGATTTGTGCTGAAGACAGTGTTGACAATATAGGAATGTTTTACTTCAGGCTGAGCAGTACTCACACAGAGCAGAGACCTTTTCTATTTTTCTCACTGCCACGCTGATGAGGGTGGAATTTTTAGGAGACACAGTCAGGAAAGCTGACCCCAGCTGACCCCAGCTGACCAAGGGATATTCCACATCATATGGCATCATGCTCAGTATATAAAGCAGGAGGAGTTTGGAGTGGTGGCATTTCTTACCTCAAGTAACTGTTATGTGTGATGGGGCCCTGCTGTCCTGGAGATGGCTGAACAGCAGCCTGCCCAGGGGAAGCAGTGAATTAATTACTTGTTTTGCTTTGCTTACACATGGGTATTTTGCTTTCCCTGTTAAATTGTCTTTATCTGAACCCATGAGTTTTCCTGCTTTTCCCCTTCTAATTCTGTCCAGGACTCCATTGTATGGGAGTGAGTGAACCTGTGGCTTGGTTGCTGTCTGGGTTTAAATCATTAAATGAAATTTTATCTAATTTTACTAATTTTTCAGCATCTCTTGTTAGAAACACCCAAAGCAACCAAGTATCCAATACACAGTACAGGGCAGCAAAAAGCCTTGAAGTGTTTTATTGAGACTTTTTAAAACTGCTTCTTTGAGCAGCTGCATTATTACGTGGATGATAGATTCTGATTAAAAATAAGCTTGTTATACTCACCAAAGGAGATAGTATGGGCAGAAAAATTGTAATGGTAGCTGGATTGCTGGCTACTTCTGTTACTGAAGTGACAATAAGGCAGGATATCAGGATAATAAGCCACAAGGGTAATGATCCTAGAGGGGTCAATTTACTTGCTACCCACTCAGAAAGTTTTGAAACCTGCATAAGGAATGTGAGAACATGATTATGTTTAGCAAGTCACTGAAAAGAAAATTTTAAAAATGGTATAAAACAAGACTTTACTTATCTGCTAATTGTGAAGTATTTAGGTAAAAGAGGAAAATCTGAAATATTTTCCATAATTCTACCACATGTTTTAAAGATGATTTTTCTAATTTCATGGGGCCCTATAGGAGCCCATGCAAACTATATTCCATTTATTCATATTTGCATCTCTGAGATGGTTAGAGGAGTCTTAATCAGACCATGGTGATATGAGTATATTAGGCTTCATAACCAGAGTCTAGGTCCAAAACTGCTTGATTTACTGGAGTAGCCATGGGGCTCCATATGGGAATTATCTCAGTGACACTAACTCTAAGGCTTTGGAAACAGTGTGTCTTCACAACTCCTGCCCCATCAGATTTAAATTAAAAAAGAAACAGTAGTCATCACTGACTGTCTTCCTAGTCTTGGAAGACACAGGAAACTTCTTTTTCTCTACACCTGCTTTCTGAACATCTTGAATATTTGTCACATTTATCCTCTTCAATATTGCTACAGAATAACTTGCTAAAGCAAGAGAATAACTGTGAATTCACTTCATGTCTGAATTGCTACTGATGCACGTTTTTTGTTCAGTATCTTCTATAAATTGCATTACCTCGCAGCCGTCTGCCAGTGCAAACCCGCCACCAACAAGAATAGCTATTTCCCAGGGCATGCATGACTGAAATTCCTTCCAAGTAATCAGTGGAGTGTAACCAAAAACAGCTATAGAAAAAAAAAAAAAAAATATATATATATATTGCCCTCCAACCAACATTTAAAAACATATTGACAAGCTCTTGAAATAATCTCCCTGAGGAAGTACTTGGGACTAATTCAAAGACAAAAACCTCATCATTATAACACGAACAAAATGTCTGACAGAAACAACCTGCACTTCCTGGGACAGATCTTTAACTGGGAAAAATTGTCACAGCTTGGAGACATTAGAGCTGTGATGGTTTCCATCAGTGGAGCACTGGCCCCTTTCCCCTTCTTCCCTATGTGGAAGGCAGCTGTAGGATATCAGTGAGTTTAATTTACTCAGTAAAACTCTGCTCTTCAGACAGATTGCTGAGCAAATGCTGTTTCACTTAGATCCATTTAGGTTCTGACCTTGCATTCTCTGTGAACCCCTAGATCCCATTGTTTTCAATAGCACCACTGAATGCATAAAGAGGACAACCCAGAGGCATACTTTAAACAAAAATTCCATTTTGAAGAGGAAAAATTATATGATAATGAATTAATGTACAGTTTTGAGTTTTATAGGGTACCCTGATCAAGCAGTAAAATTTTCAAAACCTAATCCTAGCCCTGTCCCATGCAGTCCCATTTCAAAGCCCAGTGCAGCCAGTGGGAAGGTGGTTTCCATTGGTGTCCATGGGCTGCAGGTAGCAGCTTGCTGCACAGCACTAACTCCTGCTGCTCACATTGTATAATTGTTGGCACTGACTTCTAGGCCAGGGATGCTTTACATCCCAGTGCTTTATATCCTCTATTAAGACTTCAGCATTAGTATTTAACAACGTTTCTCTAACCAGTGCAGTAAGTTACATTTACAGTAGCATCTTAGATACTTTATTGTAGTAAAATTGACATCAAAATATACTCAACTGTTTTCTCCATTCGATATCCTAGACAATGTTTTTGCTGGAATAATAAAGAACAGGATGCCGATCACTAAGGCAGCTGTTGAATCCGTAATATAGCTTTTATACCTAAGGAGAAGTTAACAAGAAAAAAACCACTTAAATATATATAGTCAGGAGAAGGAGGGGAGAAAATAGGAAGAGGATAGAGTAGCAGAAAAGTCCAGTCTGCTGTGGACTGAACATAACCCTCTATCCCTTGCACCACTAGGTGTGGTGGAAAGAGGTAGAGGAGTAAGGAATGAAGGAGTCAGGTTGAGTCTGGAAAAAAGAGGATGGGGAGAAAATGTTTTAGTTTTTGTCTTTGTTTCTCACCATCCAACTCTATTTTTAATTTGCAGTTAAATTAATTTTGCCCATATAAAATCTGCCCATAATGATAACTGATAAACAATCAGTTATCCCTGTATTTATCCTGACCCACAAGCTTTTTGACCTTATTTTCTCCCCTGTCCTGTTGAGGAGAGACAGTGAGAAAGTGGCTGGGTGGGCACCTGGGAGACAGTCAAGGTCATCTCCTCACATCTATACAAATTTTTGGTGCAGGCCCTATAAATTCATAAATAAACATCTTGTGTAAGCATATGTTGTTTTGCCATGCAGAAATAAGCTGGGGGAGAGGAATATTCAGGAGTAGCTGATGCTTAAATAACTAGTTTTCATAGTTTAATGATAAATTTAATAATTTTAATATGCTCTGCAATGGAATCAGTTTAAGAGGCCTTAAAGAGCACAGTGCATACCCACAAAGGGCAATGCTTTTGTAGCTGAGGAAAGGCAGCAGAACTTTATTATCATCCTTCTATGGCTGTTATTACTGAGGTCACAGTCACAAGGGTCATGTTTGTTTTGGTCATTTCCAGTGCCTAAGAACTGTTTGCACTACTGTTTCTTAAACTGCTTCAATATCGTTCTAACTTGTAAAGAGTAGCCCCAAGATCAGGCAAGGTGCAAAGCTGAGTTGTAAGGCCATATGAACACATCCAAGCCTGTTACACAATGTCAGCTGGTGACATATCCCAGTCTGTCTTATCTCAGTCAAGATGGTCATTAAAATGAATAGAAATTTTACTGAAGAAAACTAAGCAAACATTTTCTTAATCTTATTAATTTTTCTATTTTCTGTAAATTCTTCTGTAAGATTTTCTGAACCAATACACCAATGTATTTGTTCTCTCAGCCTCAGACCATATGCTTTCTAAATATTCAGCTACAGTTGGTCCAATAATAACTTCCCATCCGATCTTCCCAGCAGCTTAATGCTTTGTACTGAACCAGAGCTTTTCACTGACAGGAAAAGAAATTCTCTCAGTTATATGCTACAAATATCTAACCTGATATATCCCTTTGCTTTGTTAGGTGACATTCAAACAAAAACCTTAATATGCATAGCTGATTTACATCAAAACCATCATAATTTTAGCTAACACTAAGTTGTCACAAAATGAAGATGCCATAGAAGTTGAAGTGATTCTCTTCCTTCCTAGTGTCTGCTTGCATTGAAAATACATTTTGAAAAAAAAATTACTATATTTGTATGGTTTCTTAAGGCAGGAGGTTCTGCCTGTATATCATCTTTAGCCTAGGACCAGATGCACCAGATCTAGAGAGCCAAAATCTCTTTCTCTTGGATCCTACCCTACATTATTTTAAGACTTGCTAGAAGTTTTGAAGAAAAGCTAGATCTAGGTACAGAAACAATCCATGCTGTCACTTTCCTCTAGGCAGCTCCATTTTCATATGATGGTTGAGTCTGAAAGGGGCTTCAGGATGTTATCTGGTCCAACCCCCTCTGCTCAGGCAGAGTCACTCAGAGCCAGCTGTCCAGGACTATGTTCAGACAGTTTTTTAATATCTCCAAGGATGGAAAATCCAAAACCTCTCTGGGTCATCATCTCAGGTAAAAAAAAAATTCCTGATATTCAGGAGGGATCCTGTAAGTTTCATTTTTTGCCCATTGTCTCTCATCCTGTCACTGAGGCCCTATAAGAAGAGCCTGACTCTTTCCTCTTTGCTCCTTCCCACGTAGTTTTAAACTTTGTCAAGGTGATCCTGCAGCCCCCTTCCTGCAGGGATTGTTCCTCCCCAGGTGCAGGACTTTGCACTTACTCTAGCTGAACTCAGGAGTGCAACGTTTTGCTCACAAAATTAGTACTCCTGATGCAAAATACTATTCTCAAAAAATCTGCTTGGGACACACACAACATCCTACATCAGTCAAACTATTATGAGGACACACATGTGATGCCATTCCAAACAGAAGCTTTTCAATCATTATCGAATTTTCAGATAAATGTTTTTTAAAGCCTAATTATTCAAGTGGAAATATAACTGCATATACAACATCTACCTGCTTATAAGACTGCAAATCTGATTGTGCTATAAGGAAGCAAAAATGTTGATTCAGGAGATCTCACAATGACTCCAACTGAGATCACTGTAGAGAATATGGCTGTGGACAAAAATACATAGTGTTCTTGTATTAGAAGTAAAGAAAGCAGTAAATCATGAAAAAAATATGCAGCACATTCTGGCAATAATCTGAGGAAGAGTGAGGGAAGCCCACCTTGCCTACATCAGCTGTAATCAGCTGCAGCTCAGAGTTGAACTTTCTGTTTCTTACAAGGCTCATAAACCCAAAGGCCAAAGGCCAACCTGGAATTCCTCTAATTGAAGCTAATATCCTACAGCCTGGAATCAGACCAGGATACAGAAGGAAACTGCTGTAGCAGAAATGATGTCTGATCCTGTGCTGTCAACAGATGAGGAGGAAACAGGCATTTTTACCCTGTGCTGCTCCCTGTAGGGTTACACAATATTTAGTAAAGCATCCTGGTAATGTAGTTTTGAAAGGCATCTGATAAAGCTGGAAATAATGGGCTCTACCAATACTGCTACAGAAAAAAATGTGGATTAAGAATTTGCTGACAGTACAAAAAGTAGCTTTTAAAAAGTATGAAGGTTACATTATTAAATAGCGGTATTTCTGCTAGGATTTCAAAAATATCAGTGTCTGCATATTAAAGGGGTATTCAATAATGTGAGGATGCATACAAGGGTCTGAGAACATGAACATAGGTAGTGAGAGTGATGGGAAATTTTGTTTGAAACAAAGATTTAGGCATTTCATTTAGTTTGTCAAGCAAAAAGTTATAAGGTGATATAATTACAAGATACATAGACATTTAAAGCACGGAAGAGTTTTTAATTCAACAGAGAAAGACAAAAATAGCTGGAAGATATATTCAGACAGAATGCAATGTTAGTTTGTCTTTTTTAGTTTGACAACAGATATGACTATCAAGGAAATTAGCAAATTCCAAAACCTGAGGAACCCGGGCTTTGCCACCCTAACATCAGGCCTGGTTTCTTTCTGGAAATTCAGGTTCTGATAAAATAAATTCCTACTGGGTTTAACACACAGAAAAACGTAACTCTCTTGATTTCAGCATGTTAGAATAAAGGATCAGACAGCCCTTTCTGGTTTAAGACCCTGAGGATGGTGCAATTCCCACCTAACAGGACCCACTCACTAGTCTAGGAGTGACATTGTGGTTTTTCATAAGGTAAAAGCTCTTTTCAGATGGCAGAACTTCCCTCAGGCTTTCTTGAGACTGTGGGATGAAACCCTGTGGAAAGCAAGTACTATCAGATTTCTGTAAGGGTGGACAATGTTTCCTTATAGTTGTTTCCTGTACCGTAAACTTAAAGAAGTTGTGCACATCCCTCCCTCTGTACTTAAATCCAAAACACTGAGCAATTTTATATGCAAGGGCCTTAGGGAATAAGTGTGTAAGAGACATGACCCTGAATTCAGGGCACTGCTACAACCTCTTGGACATCACAGGGACAGAAATACAGTTCATCAAATCTGAGGGGGTTTTCCCATTTCTTTGTTGTTGCTCTTGTTTGGTTTGGGTTTTATTTCTAAGTATATGCCTTGCTCACAGCTGTACCTGTGCTGACCCTATGCCTCACTCATCTATTTTCACTGAGAAGTTTTTGTTGCTCAGAAAGTATTAATCTAATTTACTGGTTTTATACCTGTAAATATAATTGATTGATAAAATAAAGCTATCTAGAAATAGTCAGGGTATGAATAGTAAGAAATGCTTTCTTTGCTCTTAAAGAGCGTAAGGAAAGTTTTGTTTCTCTTCAGGTTACCTTACCCAGATTACAACAGAATTTGGCCTAATGTGATCTGACTCATGCTTGCAGTTCCTTCCAAGGACAACATTAGAGGGCATCCACAAAGTAACAGCCTTGCACAGAACCTGTAACCCTGCTCATTTTTGAGAATGTTCTGTTTTTCTCTAGCAATTAACAAAATCCTCAGACAATGATAACCAGCTTCAAATAGGAATATGTAGCTCTCTGCATTGGAAAAAAAGTCATTTGAACCATGAGTCCCATATTTGGAAGGTTGTTTACAGTGCCTGTTTTTCAGTTTAATATGCAGCTCTTTGAACAATGCTTGTTAACCACTGGGTGTTAGTAGGAAGCAGGAAGAGAAGCCAACCCAGCCTGATTGCTTAGCTAGCTGATTGCTTAATTAGGTCACCACTCCAAAACCCTTTCAAGAGTAAAGTGTTTCATATGAGACAGTGATCATCAGCTTTGCTGTTGTTATAAGGGAAAAACAAATGTTCTCCTTCCATTTATTCTGATTATTAAAAGTAAATAATTTTAAAATAATCTTAGTTTTTAATGGTATTTTTTGCACAAAATAATTTTGTGTTGCACTTTAAATATTCAAAGTGCTACTATTATTCCTTGTGACATCCCCTCCCAGACTTTCTGGAAGAGCACTTGGAAGGTGTGTAAGTGGTGGAAATATATTTAAATACAGAAGGCATGATGTATGTGTGTTCACATGTCATTCATCACAAACACACAGGAAAACAAGGCAGAAAATTACCCTCCTAGCCTAGAGCTGGCCTTTGGGATAGCCAGTAATAAATGTTAAATCCATAAGGACCCAAACAGCATTAAGTCTTACTTGTCCCAGTCCTGCAACTACTTCCCACCACTCCAGACCAAAACTTGAAACTTTACCACAGAAAAGGAGAACTGAAATTATGGTAATCACAGCAAGAGAAAAGGAAATACCATGGTAATATAAGTTCCTGTAAGGCTGACAGATTACTCAGGGAAAGAAATCCAGGTGATTCTGGAGAAGTTGCAGCAGAAGGCAAAAAAAATACAATGATTCTTGACTTTTTGGCATTTAGTTGAACTATGACTTTAAGGCAATTGTGTATGAATGGACAGTAATTTATATCATTAATTTCAGCTCTCTTAGCAGGAGATGTTGGCATGTAAGTGTGCTGTCACTAAGGCATAGATCAAAAAATTCTAACCAGGTTTATTCTTTAAATTTTACATTGGATGAGGAAGTGGGGTACTGTGGCATCAATTATTGTGCATTTTCCCTCACCATACTAAGCCTAAAATTTAGTAATAATCACTCTTAGGAGGCACTTTATTTTATCCTATAACAGGTATAACACATTTCAGCTATTGCTCACATACATATGTGAAGTTGCTGGAATTTATCTTCTGTATACACTACAAAGGTTTGCAACAAGAAAGTTTGGCCTGACATATTTCTGAAATATTGAAAGCATTTTAATTTTTTAAACTTGGTAAGAAAAGAAGGTATGTAGTTAAGGCACAGTACAGGTCTTGTTGGTTTATCAAAAGAGATCACTTACTTTGGGAAAAGTGAAGACCATCCTGGGATGAAGCCAGGATCTCTGGTGAACCACAGGAGGGTCATTAGAATGAACAGGACAAGTGTAACAGCTTCTGGGTAGCTATAGCAGAAGTAGAATGAATTATAAATTTTCCTGAATTGACACTTGGATTTACCTGATCTTGTTTGCAGATTTATAGTTTGAAATACCTAATTGGTCCAAGTTTCTTGTACTCCTCCTGAATCACCTGTGATGAAGCCTCTTCTCTAGCTGTTTTCTTCTTGCCACACTTGAACATGTTTTTAAAACTGGAATGTAAAGCAGCAATATTGAATGATGAGTTAATAGTGCATACAGGAAAAAGTGTTCAACCTTTCCACTTACCAGTAGCACTTGACAAATGTAAAATTGTCACTTTACAATGCAGTATCTCCCATTTAGTTATCACACACCAAACTGAGCATATTGGAATTAATTGACAATGCCCAGTGAGAGATTGACAGAGGCAGCAACAAAGTGTGTCCTGCTATTGACCAGCTCATTTGGCCAAGAAGGATGAAACTTTAGTCATGTAAACTAATTGAAAAAATCAAATGTATAACTCTCTTTAATGTGATTCTCTTTAAATCTATTTTTTGCTTTAGTTCGTTTTTGAATGAAATTTTTTTATCACATGTGTAGCTTACATATTGATCAGCAGAACATTTGCTACAAGCCGAGTTTTCATCCTTGGAAAAGACTCTTACACAATGTTAAAAACAACATTATCAAAACAAGACAATGAAACTGTAAATGTTCACATATAGAGTGGTAAGCGTGGGATGATTCTGTCTGCTTAAAACTAGTCTCACTTTTCATGTCATGCACCGTAAGTAGCCATGTAATTTTGGAAGATTGGTGTCCCACCTATCTCTCCAGATATTAATGAACTCATGGAGAAAAAGGCTTTGAAGAATCATCCCAAAGGATGATTCTCCAAAGGATGATATATCTCCAAAACCATAAAAGCCCACGCTCTGTGGAGAAACAGAAACCTTACCACACCACCACCACATATAAATTTAGGAAAAGCAGAAGTCTCTTACCTCACATTTACAAATACAGTTATCCAGTTTGTGACAGACATTGTTCAAGTATTCAAACCAATGTCTCACTCCAATAAAGGGTGTATTCCTATGACTCTTTCAGTCAAAAAATTGTATATGATTTCAGTATTCTTCTGTCCTGCACATATGCACTGATTAATGATGTGTATATATTATAAAGGAGTGAGTATACCCATTTGTCATATGGACTTTTCACCTGGGCTGAATAGTCCAGGATCCTTATTTTAGAAAATTCTTGTCCCATCCAGAGACTGAGCCATACTAATAAAGGTCACAAAATCACTGCTGCTGCATTTTCCTCCTATTGAGCCTATTAAACTAAGATGCAATATTTACTCCTAGTACAAATTATCTTTTCTATCAATAACCATTAGTTTTATTGATTATACCATTCACTTACTCAAACCCAAGGAAAAGCCACTGGAGCCAGACCCAGGAGAGCAGCAGAATAATAACTGCGATGGGGATGGAAAGGATAAACCAGTTTCCAAAATTGATGCACTGACAATCTGGGTAACGTCTGGATGAAAGCAAAAAAAAAAGTTTAGTTCACCTTTGCAAGGGAATGAAGACTTGTGAGAATTGCCAGAAAGAACAGCTACAGGAGAGTGGCTGGCAGCAGACATCAGCATGAGGTGGTCTGTGGTATCCTTTTGCCTCACCCTCCCATCCCATTCCGGGTCATCATAACCACTACAGGAACCAGCTGTACCAGCTGTTTGAGCAATGGATAAGCAACAGGTCTGGGGGTCTGACACTGACTGAGGTGTGTCTAAAGTGGGTTCAGTAAGCAATGGAGGGCCATGCACAGTCTAAGGGCTGTTGGGACTACAAAGAGATAGAAAGAAAAGAGTGTTTTGAGATGAGACTTTAGCACAAGTAATTATACTCAAATGAAAAAGTTCCAATGAATGTAGAAAACAACAGTGGAAGCAATGCTGAAACTTATATTGTTTAGACTTCCATAAGTGAATCAAAACTAATTACAATCAAAATTATTTTTACTAATTTCCATAAATATTCTTTGGCTAGGTGGATGATGTCTCCATTCACCTTGTCTCTTTGAGGATGTCTCAATCTACTGTTTGTAAATGTGGGTCATTCAAGCAGAGATCTCCCTTCCATGTGCATTTAAGAAAAGAAGGGCTTTGGTTCTCTGAAAAAATTACTTTACTGTTGAATTTGATTGATGCCAGAATAGGCAAAAAGGCAGAGTAAAATCAGCCTGTTTTCCAATTTATTTTTTGAACAGAAGTTACTCTTTCTTTGAGCTCCTCCAGCTCTACTGAGAGAGCCCTTAATGCTAGAACTGAGAAAATTCAAGTCTCCTCAAGCAGCTTTCCTTCTTGATGCAAAATTCAGATGGAAGGGAAAAAAACAAATGTCCAGACAGAGAGCATCCTAATGACTAGTTCCAATTATTAGCCAATCTTTTTTATTTCAGGTCTCGCTAGAAGGAAGATAATTTCGATGATTCCATAGGGTTTTGAAGCTTTAAGTGTTTATTATAAATGCTCTCTCAAGCATTGTGCAAATTTTAGGCTTGATCTATATTTACTATGATGCTTATATATATTGCAAATAAAGTGCCAGCAGGGACCAAACCTAAACACCTGTCCTTTTTGTGAGGTGATGCTCTAAGTTGCAACTGTACATAATGATGGGACAATGAAACTCTCAATATAACAATACAAAAAATATAAAGCATTGTGCTGTTACATAATTTATTAAATGGCTATGTACCTTTTATTACATGGTTAGCCACATCGATTTTTGAACTTAAAAATTCCAAGATAAGAAAGAACTGGCATCAGCGTAGTAATGATCTAACATTTCATCACGTGCTGAAGTGTTTATGATCTTTCCTGAAATAAGTGCCAAAATTTCTTATTGAGCAACAAAACAAGCTCTTAAAAACTTTATACTAAAGAGTTGATTCCATTACAAAATGTTAGTTTATTGTGGTCAGGTTCTACAATAAATTTGTACCGGGATGAATATTTGTGTAAGTATTTCTAGTAATCTGAATTTTGAAGTTAGGTATTCTTCATCTCCAGGGCAAATATTCGTCTAGTAGAATCGATCATAGGTTTAAATGTTTTTTTAAAAACAATCTGTTACATAGATCTGCTATTGTTGGATTATCTACTACAGGTCTTGCCTGAAGCAAGGATGGACAGTGCACACATTTATTTTCTAGACCTATTTCAAACTGAACTAGTGTGATTGATTTTAATAATCCTCTTTCTACAGTGATTTAGTGTCAATGGCAGTAAACTCTTTGCAGGCAAACACTAAAAACGTTATCAATAACTAGTCTTCAACAATTTTGTAATGCGCAATAAAAAACAGCGAATGGAGGGAAAAAAAGGGATTTTGCTTTATTTTGTATTATTTCAAAATTGGAGTAGGAGCATTTCTGACAATGGTAATTTGCAGAAGAAAAAAAGATCAACAAGAACCATTGGATTTCAAGGGGTTTGGAATGAAATCTGCCGTTTTCTTTTGAAAGCAGCTCCACATAGATAAGAAAATGAATATTAAAAAATCCTTTGGAAAACCTTTAAACATTGTTCCATTGAATGCAAAGTTTCAGCCTGCCTTGAAATTATTTGCTTTTTGGTTGATTAATGGACCCAGATTTCTCTTTTCAACAGTGCTTAGCCTCTTGAAAATTTCCTGATGCACTTTGCTAAGCAGACTGAACTTATTTCCTGCTGTACTTAGAAATGAATAACATATCTTTAGGTAGTGCATGTTCTATTCATGCTAAGTACTGCTTTCCTTCTCAGAAAAATCTACTACCCAAATAGTAAAGTACTATTTAATCAAACAATGGTCATCTTGTTGCATGTGTTGGCAGACCACTTATAGACTTTCCCTGTGTAAGGCAAATACAAACATGCAATTTCTTTTTATCTTCTAACAATTAAGAAAAGGAATGGAATCAAATAATATCAAATGAAAGGGCAAGATTTCTAATGTGTTTTAGGGGAGCCATATGAGACCTCAAGAAACGAAATTAAAATTCTGGGCTAAGAAGAATACAAATAATATATTATAGTCTCTTACGAATTGAAGTGCTCAGTAAAAATCAGATTAGTCGATGTTCCTGTGATTGTGGTCAGTCCTCCAATGGTAGCAGAATAGGCCACACATAAGCACATCACTTTGAAAATTCCACTGTATTTGTCCTTTCTGCTTTTTCTCTCTGCTTCAGCAGGTGGTAGGTTCTGCTCAGAAAGTATATACACCAATTATTGTATAAGAAGGACTCATCATCAGGCACAAAAATAGAACACGAGGATATCTCAGAAGAGCCAGACTATTTACTGGAAATATAGCTGTCTGCAGTGGGGTTTGGTTCACAGTTACACTGGTAATGCAATTATTCATATAAAGGAAAAGAAGGCAGAATTAAATCCTGAAGTCCTTTCCCTGATCTGTCTTGGTCTTTACAGAACTGCTTCTGTATAGATTGATGCGTATACACACATCTGATATATAGAGTTTGTACTCTGGTGAGGTTGCTTTAACTTGTGTGAAATAGGAGGACAAAATCAGTAATGAAATAGCTATACAAGCAAAGAGTGTACATGTGTGTGACTACAGGTATATTTCTTATTCACATGTAACCAGCTTCATTGCAACCTGTGCCATTTTAGGTGTGGTGTAGAAGTGAGATTTAGGTTAAAACTAAGTTTCACTGCATAATAAAAAGACACTTTAAGTACCTGTTCATTTCCTTTTGCATTTTCCTTTTCAACTGTGCATACAGTACTGCCCACATTGTTGTTATATCTGGAAAAACAAAGGCATGTGTTGTACCAAACAGATATTCTATTTAGATGAATTCTTAGAACAGAATTTACTAAATTAATAACAATTACCCATTAACTCGTTTTTCTTTCTCTTTCCAATCTGGGTTTTCATATTCTCCTATATTTTCTGTAAGACAGTCATGCAAAGACAGAAAAGCATTTAAGGGAGTAAAACTGGAAAGGTTCCATCAGCATGTCTCACCCCATGCACTCAACTTCACATCATCCCATCAATATATTTGCAAGTACCAATCTCAGAAACAGTCGATTTGTGCTCTACTCCTTCATGCTCCTGTTCCTTGGAATCTGAATATTCTAATGAGGAGAAATATTTCTAATTTACAATCCAACTGTGTAGGTAATCAGCTTAGATTCAGTCATTCTTCCAACATTACCCTATAGCTTAAAGAGCTCCTTTCTTGTGCTAACATTTAAGCCTCAGTGTATCTATAGCCTGACGTCATATTTCTCTCCAGCCGTCTTATAAGGCTGATAAGAGAGGCTGATAGGCCAGCCCCTTCCCTTCTCCCCTCCTCTCATCCAACTGCCGCCTTCTGCACCTGCTCAGTTTTAATTCATCTTTGTGATCATGAGAGAGCTCACACACAGTAATTAATCCAAGGGAAGTCTCACAGTGAAGCACATGATGATGCCAGTACCTCTCTGGCCATTTAATTGTGCTTGCTGTGTTCATTTCTGCCGGGTGAGGGTGGCAGGGACAGAGCTGCAGTGTGTGCCTACCATCCAGCTCCAGTGCTGGGTTGATGGAGCCGTTGGAGCAGGACATCTCCAGCTCATCAGCTTCTGCTTCTGCTCTGATGATCTGCTGAGCTACAGCTTCTACAATTGGCATCACCATGGCAGCAGCAGAGGTGTTGCTGAGCCACATTGACAAGAAGGCACAGCTAACCATGAAACCCAGCGTAAGCCTGGAATAGGAGAGAAGAGTCTGTGACTGCTACAGTAACACCTCCTATCATCGCTCTATTTAATATAAATAGAGAACTTCATCAACAGAAATGTTGAAACACTAAAAATTTAAAGCTTGAAATTCTGAAAACATTTTTGAATTAAAATTGTCTCAATCTAAGACACTGAAATGATCATATTTTAGAGGTTTAAGTATGTTATAAATTGAAGCAGAAACAATAATATTTATTTACAGAATTGTACTGTATTTGAACCATATTTGAAAAAAGAGCACCATGCATTCAAATGAAAGTTAAAATGGGTATACTGCTGATGTTACTAATCTCGTAATGTACAGTCTAGGTCAAAACCCTGGAGTTATCACTTAGACTGTTAAGTCCTCTAGATATACCAGTTAAGTAGTTATAGGAAGAAATATTAAAAATTCAGTAAGTGGTACGAAACCTAGTTCTTATTCAGAGCACCAAGACAAGTGGAGGCATTATTTGGATTTCAATAATTGTCATCTTCAATATTAAATGGAAAAGGGAAGGTAATTACAATTCATTAATCTGGTCTTGGCTCAGCTTTTTCTAAGTTTACTACAAATAGTAATGCAATACACTGAATTGCATTAATGACTGAAAAATCAAACATTCCATGTCATATCTGGTGAAGTTGGATTGTAAATTTAGAACACAGGTCACAATGTTGTTTTTAATGCATTTCTTGGAGTTAGAAATGTGAACAGTCCTCTTGACTGCCTGTTCAAAGGTTCTGTCATTGACATTACCTTGACAAACACCTGCCATATATCATCACAGCAAGAGAACTTAGTGGAGAAATGGTGGTGTCTCTCTCAGAAGACATCTGTGCAACTTGAAAAGTTCTTTGCCCAGACTTGATCAGAAGCTTCACAAAAAATGTCAGTTTTACTTAGTACATGAAGCCAATATAGAAATTATATAAAAATCATGTAAACATTATTTGATGATGTAAAAATAGCACCAAAATATCTCTCATAGCTTTTCATTTCAGCTAATAGCAACAACATTTCAAGCTGGATTTTTTTTCTCAGTAGGGGAACCTTGTCTTTCCCTGTGCAATTTTAATTGTATAGTGGTCAAATTATCTGTAGACTAGGAAGTCATAGACCTGACCCAACACAAATTGTCATCTGTAGTGTCAAACCCATTAATTTAAGCAGTTTTTGATTGGGTCCCCAGACAGGAGTTGAAGAAGAATTGTTTCTTATGCAGAAAACATGGGTCAGAATAAGCACACTGAATATAAATTTTCACACTGTAGAAAAATGCCATTTTGGTAGAACTTGCAAAGGAATTTAAAAATAAAAACAAATGAGGACATTCCCTAATGTCTTTCAAAATTATTCATCATAAATTTCCAGCATTAGATGGATTGATGGTCAGGTATAATGGATGGTCATTTGGTACAACGTGGTGGGCTCTACTGAGGGACTCTAAAAATTATTGCAAAATAATAAAATATATCCTATCCTGTTTATCCTCAGTTTTTCTGAATTATTTTCCCTGTGGTATTGTTAAAAAATATTAATCATGGAATCTTACCTATGCAAATCTTAATATTACGCATTATATCCAATTACAAAGTCACTCTTTGCTTTCTAGTCCACAACGTGTATTTTATTACCCTTTCTAGTCCTGCCAGGTTGCATAGACATTTCTCTGCTGGTTGGCAGACTTTATTGCATAGCTCAAATGACAGAAAGCCTTTACAGGAGATCATAGAATAATCTGGGCTGTGCAAAACCCTTAAGACCATCAAGTCCAACCATAAACATAACACTGCCAAGTCCACCACTAAACTATGTCCTTAAGTGCCACATCTACACATCTTCAAATACCTCCAGGGATGATGACTCAATCACTTCCCTTGGCATCCAGTTTCAATGCCTGATCAACCATTCACTGAAGAAGTTTTTCCTATTATCCAATCTAATCCTCCTCTGGCTCGACTTGAAACCATCCTTGTCCTTTCACTTTTCACCTGGGAGAAGAGGCTGACCTTCCCTTGGCTACAGCCTCCTTTCAGGGAGTTGTAGACAGTGATAAGGTCATGCCTGAGATGGTTTTTCTCCAGACTAAGCAACCTCAGCTCCCTCAGCTGCTCCTCATAAGACTCGTGCTTCAGACCCTCCATGAGCTCTGGACTTGCACCAGCCTCTCAATGTCTATCTTGTAGTGAGGGGCCCAGAACTGAACACAGGATTTGAGATACACCCTCACCAGTGTTGAGTACTGGGTGACTATCTCTATACACCCTCACCAGTGTTGAGTACCGGGTGACTATCCCTATCCTGGCCCTGCTGGCCACATATTTCTGATATTCATGTATTACACATCAATTTCTCCAGAAGAATATACAATGCAGAATCCAGAAGTCTCTTGCTATTTTACTTTGGCTGCTGCACCCTTTATGACCTCTAATGTAGTGATATCTCTGCCCTGGGCTGGCTGAGGCTACAGTGAGCATGAGCTGCCTGGGATCTGTGCCAGGGAGTGTGCAAAGAGCGGCACCGTGCCTGCCCTGGGCACAGCTGTGAGCACCAGATGCTGAGAGGTGGGTAGATCCTCTCCTTCACAAATCATTTCATCATTTGATCATTCCTTTGTCATGATCAGGAATTGTGATAGATATGAGGGATGCTTCCTCAGGGTTACAACGCTCTGGAGTTGCTTTAGGTATCCCCAGATGCTGGCTTCAGGTTTGCCTGTTCACAGCAAGTTCCCCAGCAATGTTCAGCTTAGCACAGCACACCATCCACTTGTGCTCTCCCTTTCAACATTTCAGCTAAAAGATGAGAATTTAGGAGTGTTCAAAAGAGAAGATGAAATAACTAAACCTGCATAGCACAAGAATACAGCTTAGGACAACGGGAGGCAGTAGAACAAGAATGTAAGGAGAATTTTTTCCAAACAGAAAGCTACCAGCTATCAAAAGAGCAGAACTAAATCAAAATATGGGTGATATTTAAAATAAGGTCAGTCAAATTATTGAGGAATAGAAATAATCCAGCATTTCTATGAAGTGTTATTAGTTAAATCACTTAAGAGGCATCTTATTTTTTAGACCTGGGGTTTCTGGTTTTCTGACCATTTGCTTCCTTTCTGCTTCCTGGCAAGGAGTCATGAGCATGATGTGTTCTGGGAAGCTGAACTTGCTCTGTAGATCTTCTGTGCAGCCTTACTGGTACACTGACAGACGCCTCTGTCAGCCTAAACCTTTCCTGCGAATTTGTAAAGCAAGCAAAGAAAGATTTTTCACTTCCTAAGATGTTGATAGTGAGTAGGCAGAGAGTGTGATTTATTTTCCATTGTCACCTCATCCAGCTGAGGAAGAGCCTATCCTTTGATTTCTTTCATATGTAGACAAAGGAAAACACCTTAAGTTAAGACATTATGTTAATATGTTTTTCCTTCCCCACCATCTGCTTAGTTTTATGATGTTTTTCCCCCTCAGTGTGTACTTCAACTCTTTTTGTATTTTTAGGAATGTCCAGAATTTTGAAAACACTATTGAAATTTAAAAAATAAGCATAGAACAGATTTTATGTTGTAGGCATAGGGTGGGAATGTTCCAACGACCATCAAGAAACAGGACCCTTATATTATTCACAAACTAATAATACTTTTTGTTCAGAAGGATCCTTATTATGAACAGAAGCACTGCAGAGAACTTTCAATTAGGATTTCAGCAAAATATTAAAGTGTCACCTACAAACCTCTCATATCAATTTAAATATCTACTTTGCTTGAGTAGGAAAGAAAGGCTGGATTTCTACTGTGGAAAAAGCAGTAGGCAATTATTTCTGGAATACATAACTTTCCAAAAGTATTATTGTCCTTCAAGACATTATTTAGCACATACCATGCAGGGTTGACGCCCACCAGCATCACCATTTTTAAAGCCACTCTTTTGTGCAGATTCCATTTTTCTATTGACGTTGCCAAACAAATTACTCCAATCAGCAGCAGATGAAAGTCTTTAAAATAAGCAGATGCTACCTGAAACAAAATTAAAAAACAAAAAACAAAGAGGAAAATAAATCCATTTTTTTAAAAATTAAATGGGGAATTTCTTTTAGCGTTTGGTAATATCACTTTAATGAAAAAAATCAGTCAGAATATGTTATGAAATAAATAAAGAGACTTTTTTTTGCTTAAAATGTAACTGTTAAGTTCATTGGAACTGTTAAATTCATTTAACCAAATGATTCAAGAATAAATACACTAAAGTGGATATGGTTAAAACAAAACAAAAATAAAGCTTAGGATAGAACAACCTAAAATCATCAGTTACATTTCACATGCATACTAAATCAGCAATTAAATGTTGGTTTTGTTACTTTTTATCTATCCAACAGGTAAAATAACAACTTTAAGCATGGACTTAGATTATGATTATCTGTGATTTCATCTCTTTGGCACGAAGGCGTATACTCAGCAGTTTGCACAAGGTCATTATTGTGACATTTTGCCTCAGTAATATTAAGGATATTTCATAACTATCTAGCATTTTCCCATCAACTGGCATCTAAACACTGAGTGGCTATCTAGAAGAAATTATTAAAGAAATTATTAAAGAAATTATTAAAGAAATGTGAACAAGTCCTGAAGACAAAGTATGCAAGTAATTCTTGAGGCAGAACTATTGTGACTGGCACTCAGCAAATCCATGGATATGCCTGACACATTTCAAAATTATGAGTTTCATTCTTTGGAGTTTTGATTCCTGATACGGACAGTATAAAAAGGAGAAAAAGAAAGGTTACCTGCTTGGATCCCATTATACCAAACAACGGGAACATAAAGGCAGGGAGCAAAGCTGAAACAGCCAGAGGCAAAGCTTCTGTGAGCCAAAAGATGGCAATTACAAACAATGTGTATGCACATGCTGCTTCCTAGAATATAAAAGACAGCAGTAAAAACATGATCATCCAGGGGGAAAAAAATCACAATTCAAGAAGTACAGCTCCATCAGTACAGAGATTCCCCACACCTGGAAAAAGTAGGGTCAAAGGACCCCAACATTTTGGGTATTTATTGTGTACTATTGACAATGCTGCTGAGAAAGGAAACATAGTTAATAAAATAGATGTAGAGAGGGGTTTTTTTTAGGAGATAGTAAAATTATTTAAATTCTATCACTCCGGAAAGTTGGGAAAAAAGTCAGCTGCCTATTCCTTCAAGGACAATTAATCATCTAGGTCATCCTAGAGCATTCTCAGGCTGTGAATTCCTACAAATCAAAAGCATTCAGCCTCTGTAAGCTAACCTTTAAGACTCCAGGCGTACTCACAGTCAATAATTGGTCAAATTTTTTCTCTCCTGAACTTTTGTCATCAGCAGCAATAAGGCAAGGATTTAATCTAACAAAAAAGGTATCATGCAAGACTGACAGGAAACCAGCTGTTGTTTTTAAGGCTTGTAATTTTAGCGAGTATCTTTTGTTTCAACTCCTTAAAATCAAAAGATTTTTTTCGTTTTTCCCTTATTTTTTTTTTTCTCCCAGGAGAATAATTTTCAAGGTTGCCTGTAAAATGCAACCCTAGACAAATATAATGAGGTGAAGTAAACCTAGTTTCTTCCAGAGTTTTAAAAATCTCTTTTGTGTAGTTTTTAATTTATATTTCTGCTTTTAAGGAAAATGGTTTGGAACACTTAGTGCCCCTGGTTAGGGCATGAAATTACTCAACAGCAGCAGAGATGGTTTGTACTGGGAAAGGAATAGCTTATGATGTGGGTTTTGGAACCTTTGACTGGGAAACAACAATATTAAACCTAAGTCAGTCAGCCATGGCTATAATTTATTTTGGGGAAGAAATTTTTGTTATGTATGAAAGAATTTGAAAATATCCATTCACCTAGCAAATGTTCATCTCACTTAAGTTCTCCCTCATTAAGAATTTCCCATGAATTTCCTCTCAGAAAGGAAACTGAAATATTGGAACAGTGATGTGAAGTACATGACTCTGTAACCACCGTCAAACTGTGATGCAAGGACTTCGGGACCAAATTTTCATGTATTGTCATACATGGTATGGACAATGCACACAAGGTACCACATCATAGAATTGCATTTCATTCTGCTGGCATCAGAGCTGTACCAAATCGTCACTAATGACATTGTTAGATAGCTGTTTTATCAGCTTGGAGTTGTCACAAGAGTTAGTGAATGCCAGAATGTATTTCTAGTTAAATAAAACTATGATGTCCTGTCATAGATTTTTCTCTATTTAGGAACCAGAGGGAATTTGTCAGATCACTGATTGCAGTCATTTCCTATCAGACAACACAAAATATGATGAACGTAAAATCCTTCATTAAACAAAAAGTAATTGCAGTTTTTTTCTGACAATTGATCTCCATTGTCAATCATACAGAGCTGTTTAAAAAAGTGCAAAAAATAATAAAGAGAACAATATTTTCAATGTAGTACAGATGTTGTTAGAAAACAAATATGTGATTCAGAGCTTCATGAATCCAGTACAGAATTTTATGTTGAAGCTGTCTTCTCTGCGTTTCTGTGAAAATACACTGAGTTGACAAAAAAATAATCACAATTTGTTGACAAAAATAATTGCATCATTATTCATTTAAGGTCCCTTCCAACTCAAACTATCTGTGATCTTGTTAATCTGAAAAGGTCTGTGAATCTCCATCTTTACATGCAGGTGCAAAATAAATCTCTCTCCAAGCAGGTCACTTACTTTGGTTTTGATGATAAGTGGAAGTGGAAGTAAAAGCAATGGGGTGAGGACAATGAGCAGGAACCTTCGGTAAACCAGTAGGTAGGTAAGAATCTTCATGGTTGTTGGCTGTAAGATGTACTTTCCTGAAGGATCTGCCAAAAAACATGTCTGACTTTAAATAGCTGACTCTGATTAATATTTTTCCAAGCTATCACCTTTAGCCATTGCTAAAGCAGGCCAGTAAAGCAAGTTAAAATTAAATCTGGGTCTTTATTGTTTTAGCGAGTTTATTAACAGTAGGTTGATAAGATAAGTGTTCGCCTTAAACCAAGGCTAGATGTCAGCCCTCTCAGGACTTTCTCTCCCTGCCCTTCCTCATTACAAGTTTATGTAATTACAACAGGTTTAGACAGCTAAAAAAATAAAAACTTCAGGTGCTCTCCCAGTCACTGTTGACTTCCATGGGAAGTCAAAACATATAACATACATAGAATATATGTTCAAAACCACTTGGGGCATTTATGTGAAATCATAGACAAGATAATTTTATTGAATGCAATTAAAAATTCTTCCTTGTCTTCTCCATCTGTGGAGGTATTCAAAACTTCATAGGACAAGATCCTGAGCAACCAGACCTGAACTTTGTTCTGCTTTCAGTAAAAGGTTGGACTAGATGACTTGCAGAAGTCTCTTCCAGCCTCAGCCTTCCTGTTGTTTTTATCTGTCTAGAATCTAAAGTATATGAGAAAAACAGAGACTTTTTTTCTGTCTTGCCAGGCAGGGAATAGCTTATTTTCTTTTCTCATGCAGAAAAAGGATAAGTTGTTTTTTTTTAATGTACATCATATAAAGTTTTGAGGAAGTCTAAGAGTAGGAGACTTTTTGAGACAAAAGTCAAAATAAATAAATCCTTTTGCCTGAATTTTCCTCTTTTTCAATATCTGTCTTTCTATCTGTCTTTGTAATACAACAAAATGGCATCAAATAAAAAACAGGAAAAGATAGGAAAGAAGCTTGTACACTGTCTGTGGGTGAAGATGAAAAGGGGGAAGAGCACATTGTTTTGTGCTCGGGATCTTACATGAAGCAGAAAATCGGAAGAGGAGACAGATGAAGGAGTGTTTGAGCTGCCATCAGAAGCATTCAAAGGACAGGTAATAAAGGTAGATTTTTTTCATCCATATAACCTTTTGATTATAGGAAGCCCATGTGTCAGGGTGCAGGCAAAGCAAGTGGTCTGATTGTCAGTGTTGAGTACACATTTCTGGCTTCAGGAAGGTGGGACTTTGGCTATGGGACAACACTATCTGTTAGTTTGTGACAGTATATTAACTGTCAGAAAGCAATTGACTGAAAACCCAAAGATGAAAAATAAACTGGAGAAAATATAATTAAATAATAGGCTTTCTACTGGGGAATTGGGAAAACAGCTTTGACACAACCTAGGGAGGTGAGACAGACTTCCTGGGAAGATAATGTAAGGAATTAAAGATGTTCAAGTGAACTGGTAACTTTTGAAAAGGGCTGTTCTAAATATATAAAGACAAACTTGTTTAAAGAATTCAGAAATAGAATTAGAAAATCTTCAAATATCCAAAAATCTAAAGAAAAATGTGAGCGATCTGGAAAAATCTCTGCTATAAAGGAATAACAAACATTCAGACTGATAAATTCAGAAGGATTGTGATATGAAATATATTTCAGTTGGAGAAGTCACAGAAAATTTCTATTAAAGTAGCAGAACTAAGAAGAAAAGAGAGGAGAGTGATTTAGTAAACAAAAGGGAAGACAAACTGCAGACAATGCTGGAGTATTCAACACTTCATTTGCATCTTCACAAACGTAAATGGAAGTCAAATTAATTTTAATATGAAAAATGGAACACGCCATGGGGACAGTGATGGTGGGAGTAGTGAGTATTTAGATTTAATATATATATTCAAATCAACAGTTCCAGATGAAATTCATGCATAATTCATGGGTGATAATTCATACATTAATCTGAGAACTATTTTAGAATATACTTGAATATATTTTGTTATGTCAAATATTTCAAAAACATTGGAGTATTACAAGTTTCTAGAAGACTGATCAGACATAAATGGAAAATAAATCTGTCACATTAACTCAATTTAGTTTTCTCTTTTTGTGGAGCAACTCACTTAGTGACGAAAGATGTAAATTATATGCATTTTATTTTACTTCAATAAACTTTTTAGATAAACTAAGAGCAAGTCAGAGGTAAGCATATAAGAAATGCTCTAGGGGAAATTGTGTTTACAAATTGTTTTTAAAAGTTGTTATTGAAGAGCAGTTGCAATTGTTCTACATTCGTACTTTGAAGGTATTTCAAATGGGATCCTTAAAAGGTCTATTCTGCTCAGTTTTCTAGCCCATATTTTTGTTAATGGTTTTGAGTCATAAACTAGTAATCAGCAGGACAAAGATAATACCTTCTAGGTGATACTAGACCATCAAATCTGCTTTTTCAGCATTCTTAGACAATCACTGCAATAGTAAAATGCTGTGTGGAGATAGAAGTCCAGAAAAAAGGGGAAAAGAGACTTCTAATACTGATTCAAATAAAATACTGCTGATGAAGAGTAGAAATTGTCCCACATCATTAACACTGAAATTCCCAAACCTGCCTGCAGGTCCCTGGTCAGCTACCAGAGATGGTGAGGGCAGAACAAGGAGTTACACTGGAGGTTTCCTTCCAAACTTATGCTGAATGTTTGTGGACAGTCAAGCTTCTACAGGTAACCTGAGAATGGATCAACAGATAGATGCTGAGGGAGAGGATGAGTTTGCAGTGGACTAAGTTTAATAGTGGAGAGCTGAAGGCTTTCTGGAAGACTGGAATTTGGGACAAATCTTTCTTTTCAGGAAGGAAGAAGGAACCAGAGAGGGTATGCAATCCTGCTTTCAAGATCTGTAAACATACAGCTCTGCATGTAAAGACAAAAGTGGTTTTAATGTGATTTGAGGTGTTACTGAATGATTATGAAAAAAAATTATAAATTCAATTTGAAAAATAAATAAGGACATATTTGCAACACTGGGAAAAAAATTTAAAAGAGGTAGTTTTTAAGGGGAAAGAATATTTCTAGTTATGCTACCCAGTGTTAGCTCATCTGGGTCAGTATTGATTCCTTAATCCCTAGCCTTCTTGGAAAGCTTAATTTTTTTTTTTATTTTGTTTTTGTTTTTGTTTTTTTCTTTTGTTTGGTTTTTTTTTTGTTTTGTTTTGGTTTTGGTGGGGGTTTTTTTGTTTGTTTTTTTTGTGATTTTTTTTTGGTTTTGGTTTTGTTTTGTTTTGTTTTGTTCTTTGTTTTTTGGTTTTTCTTGAGTTAACTGTGGACATCCCCTGTGTATTTTCTCAGTAGGTGAATTTTCTGGTTCATTTTTTCAGACCTCAGAAAAGCCTGTAGGAACGATCTTTTTATGCTGAAGTTTTGTGTAGATAGCTGTATTTGCAGCTTGGTTTGAGGATTGCTATTTCTCTTTAATACTTGAAGAAGGCCTCCAAAACATATTTGTGTGGGACAACAAAGCAGAATTGTTTGAGAAAGAGGAAAGAAAAAGTCACGTTGTTCCAAAAGCTGATTTTTCCATAAAACAAAGAAAGATCTTGTATGAGGGATCCAGTTATGGGGAATGAGATGGCAAGAGAGGTATCATCACACCCCTACAGATACAATGAGACAGAAGTCATGTCCCAACTGGTTAGCAGACAAAGCAAAATAAACTTTCCTAGGCACTATGAGATTCTGTAGAATGCATGTTCCAGGACTCGCAGTCCACTTGTGAGTTCTCTTTCTTGAGCGATCCAAGAGAACTGTTTTGACTGAAGTAACAAACTGTTGCACAGGACAAGCAACAACAGTTCATGCAGTCCCCATGGCCACCCTAGACAGGACCAGATAAGAGAAATGTTCTATACGCTGCTGCCAGGAAGCAGAACTCCACTGGAGTCCCTGTCAGAAGGCACCTGCAGACACACAAGGTCAGCACTGCCCCTGGAGGCAGGGCTATAGGGCAATTTGCTCAATGACCTGGGTACAACTCATGGGTAATGCGGAAGAATGTGGATACCTATTGTATGTCCCAAGGGCATTAAACCCTGGGGGAAAATAAAATGTGATTTGATTTGCATATTATAGGAAGTACTGTGTCAAGAATCACCTGAACCAATGGAGAACAAGCCAAGAAGGGAGACAAGCTCTGCAACAAACCAACATGAGCCAACAATTTAACAGAATCTCTCCTGTCCTGAGCAACCACCACAACACATGAAGGCAAAGCCATGCATCAAACATCTCAATGGACATTTTATGAATGTTTTACAGGGGTGATCCATAGACTGGGAATCATATCTGCATATATATGTATCACACAACAGGAGAGTGGTGCATAGAAAGGTTGTATTGGATAGTGTAAGTCTTGAGCACGGCATATGAACTAAGGGCTAGAGATTGAGCTGGGATGGATGGATTTTGTTCATGGCAGTCTGCCATGGTGCTGGTTTGGACCATGTGATGTTTTGAAAATATGAATAAAAATGTAGATAACACAACTGTGTTTTGGTTATTTCTGAGAAATCCTTCCATGGCATCAAGATATTCCCACTCTGCCTCCCAATGTGTAGGCTGGGGGTGTGCAAGAAGTTAGGAGGGGACACAACAAAGGTAACTGACACAAACTGATTAAACAGGATATTTTCTGCCATATAAAACCAGGTTTAGCAATAAAAACTGAGTGGGAGGAAAATATTTTGGGATGGGAGACACTGCTCAGAGCCTGGCTGGGCATTATCGTATTTGTGGGAGGTGGTCAGTGTTTACTTTTGTATTAATTTTTTATTCCACTTTATTATTCCTCTTTATTTTCCTTATAAAATATTTTTAACCCACAGGTTTTCTCACCTTTGCTCCTCCTATTGTCTCCCCTGTCCCACTGGAGTCAGAACAGCTGAGTAGCTGCGTGGTTCTTAGCTGGTGAACCGAGTCAACCCACCACACCTTGTCAATGGCCTTGTAAGTTACAGTACCACTCTCTATCTTAGCATGCACTTAAAAACCTTTTGATCATTACAGACAGTATGGTAATATTACCAGCCAAAGAAGAACACTTCAGTTAAGCAATACATCCTGAAAATTTCAAAGCAAGCAGAATTTAGTACAACGTGCAGCACGGCAGGATCCATAGAAATGTGAAGGGGATGGAAAAAAAAAATCAGTGTTTCCTTGTCAAAGGTTGATCATGCAGGATTAGCAGGAGAGATTTATAGAACGAGATAAGTACTATTTTAGACCGGCACTCAGATCTAGAAGGAAAGTTTTTTTGCACCAATAGATAACTAATTATAGTAACAGAAATACTATATATCACTACAAGAACGGTAAGATGAATAAGGTGTTACTCAATGGGAAGAAATCTGTGGAAAAGCAGTCAGGACAAAGGAACGTAATAACAGAAGCTTCTCAAACACATTCAAAGGATTTATGCTTCTACAAAATTATATTAATGATTTTCAAAGTTATAATTATTGATAACAAAAATGGGAGGCATTACCAAAATTGTTACGTTTTTTATACAGAAAAACTTGAATTCTGGAGTTGCTATGTTCCACTGCATAGGAGAAAGAGGAAAGTCCCAGAAATGGCCTAGGTAAACACTGTGGTGGGATTTACTTCTGATTTTACACATCCATGTCTAAATTGGTCACTATAACCTTTGTTTCACAATCTACAGATAGATGGAAGTACTCCACCCTGCTCTGCTGAGGTGCTTTAACCAGGCTGAGGTGAATTACAGCATGTTTCTCTTCACTGACTACAAACCCTTATTCAAGGCATCTAACTTTTAGATGTCTGTGGTAGGATGGACATGTTTTATCCTCTGCTTGTTTGGAAAAAAGTCTTAAAAAGCTCTCTGAAGTCAAGAATATCTGCAAAAGACCTGGAGAACTGAGCAAAGAAATAATCTTCTTTCCTTTGGTCTTAGGGGTTAAGCAAATGGATATAGCATGTACCCATCATTAAACAAGATTTTGTCAGCATTTTAGACTTCATTATTATTGTTGAATAATTAGCTTTCACTCCTTACCATAAAAAAAAAAAAAAAAATGGAAACCATCTCTAATTTTATTTTTATATTAACTTGCCAGTGGCTGGGATCAAAGGGGTTCATTATTGCCAGAGAAAAATTAAATACCTTTAGAACCCAATACTGATCTCCACCTTTAGAAGGATGTCATTGAGAATAAATTTTCACTAAATAGAATGCATGAAAATTTAGTAAAAAACCACTAATTCTGCAAGAACTTGCATGCTCTGCAAGACTTTTAACAAGCACAGGAAATTTTGCCTGGCTGTTTCCCATTGTTGGTGCTCATTATTTGTCTTCAAAAACATAAAAGCTTTTGGAATTGAAAATTTTATTAACATCCCCATACAACATACCGAGAGAATTAAATGCTCCTTCTCTTTCCCTTTTTCTTATTACAGAAGTGAAATCAGAACTGCAGTGAGTGCAGTTCCACAGTGGTGCGATTGGATGTGTGGTCACATGTGTCCCATCCTGAAGTTTTCCAATTTCTAAGCACATATCCAAGATGATAACAGACAACTGATCCAACAACTCTAATTGCTCTAGAAACTAGGTTAGGAAATCTTTATGGTACTGTAATTGTTTTTTAAACTGTGTTTTTTTCTTTTTTCCATTGGTTTTGTTTTTTTAAAGTATATCTTAAGGAACAGACTCTTCTAAACTTAGCAGAATGCTATCAGGGATGATGAGATTTATATGGAAAAGGAGGTAAAGAATCAAAACAAAAGCATCTTTTGGGAATTTCAATAGCATGAAATTCTGAATAATATGTGATATTTATCTGCAGATTGAAGATGGAGACTTTGGAGACTTCTGAAATAATTTAGGTGTTGTATTCCTATATTCTTGGCCTGACATACTAAAGAGCAATAGTAAAAAAACCCACTAAAGCCCATTTATTTTCGTACTATTCCTTGAATTTCTGTTTCTACACTACAGAACAACTGAGAAGGCTCTCTTTGAAAGAGATCATTGACACCTTTTGGAGAAGCAGTTCAGAACCACCAGATTAAATCAATTTTCATCATGTGATGAGAGAAGAAACACATCTAATACCTACATTCAATCTGTATTTCTGGATGGAAAGAATCTGACATGTTGAATACATTTCCACACTCCGTACTGCATAGAAAAGAAACAAAATCCAATTACTTGACATTGAAAATTTTAATGAGTAAGAAGTTCACTATTCATTGTAAACATGTCCCTTTTCACTTTGAATAGAAATCCACTGAACCTAAATAACCTTTGTGTCATGATTTTTCAAGATGACCTGTACTTAGAGCCATTTTCTTTGAGTCAGTTCAAGTGCTTCAGTTCAAGTACTTCAGAAATCACTATATATTCTTCCAAGTTTCTGAAGCAAAATACTCTCTTCCAATGATGCTGGATAGCACAGAGGTTCTCTAATATACCCATTTATCCTGGGTACTCCATTCCTTTGATACTTCCCACTGGAATCACTGCCCAGTAACACAAAGGACGATTTCCAAGACATAAACTACATGTAAACTTCCTGTTCATGTAGAAGAGAAAGAAATAATGGGATTTTAAAACAGTAAAGAGCCTATATACGGGTCTCCTATGCTTGAAGCACACCTTGAAAGCTTAAGTCCCTGGGTCTATGGGCCCAGATGGAATCCATCCCAGGGAGCTGGCAGATGAGCTCGTGGTCACGTGTCCCATCATGTGTCTGCCACATGTGGCAGATGAGCTCGTGAAGCTGCTTCCATCATTTACCAAAAGCCCTGGCCCATTGGTGAGGTTCCAGATGACTGGAAGCTGGCTAGTGTGACTCCCATTCACAAAAAGGGTGGGAGGAAGGATCCTGGTAATTACAAACTAGTCAGCCTGACCTCAGTACCTGGCAAGGTAATGGAACAGTTTATACTGAGTGTCATCCCACAGGACTTACAGGATGGCCAGGGTGTCAGATCCAGCCAGCATGGGTTTAGGAGGGGTAGGTCATGTTTGACCAACTTGGTTTCCTTTCATGACCA
>VXBB01001705.1:1058788-1192071 GCA_013399915.1 Illadopsis cleaveri
GGGGGGAAGGGGGGGGAGGGGAAATACCTTACGTTTGTTTACATCTCTTTAGCTAAAGATTCTGAATTATTAGTACTATGTTGTTAGAGCTCATGTATACATCCAAGGAGTTTACATTAGTCAACTGTTAGCCACTGTTTACCATAAGCTCACTAGAATATCCACCAAAACTGAACAAAAAAGATTACATAAATACAATCAAAGCAAATCCATTTAGAATGCGAATGACTATTAATGGTATTCATCCAGCTGTAATTATTACACATATTCATCTTTCCTGTCTCTGGATAGTGGAGCTGAGCCTTTTTTGCAGTACCAGAAGCAACTTTCTCACAGGAAGAATGAAGTTTTCCAGTGTTTCTTTTTTTCATCTCATTTTCGGTATGCCCTGTCGTTCCTATCTCTCTGCTCTTTCTTTTCTCTGCTCCTCAGTGGACTTGCTGGCAAGCTAAACTACAGAAAAATTCTGGCAGAATAAACGACAGAAAAACTTTAATTAAAAATAGTTCCTTTCCCTGCTTAACAGGACAGAATCCTCACAATTCATTTTACCACAGTGAGAATTTTGTCACTATTACTTCAGCAGAAAGGGAAATGTTTTCAACACTGGCTTTTCAAAGGACTCTGCTTCACTGACTTGTTGAAAATATCCAGGCTTCACAAAAATTGAATGCTCTGTCATTTGTCTCTAATATAGCTACAAAAATGCTAATAACCTTCATTCATTCTTCAGATAATGAAATATAACAATTACTATTGTGGTCCTGAGATTCTAATGTTTACCAGGCTTGAGGGATTACTTGTTTAAAAGGTGAAGGAGAAGGGCAAACTTCTGCAGGAAGAGTAAGGGATTAAATGTGTCTGACCTTTTCCACTTTGAACATTCAAAAAAATATTTTGAATACAGGACTGTTTACAGAGTTTCTCCTAATTTTTTTTTCAGTTCATTTACAATTAAAAAGTTAGAATTATTCATCTCAGCAAACGGCATAAGAAAACAATATGTATTAAGTGTCTGGATCTGATTTTCTCACAGCCAAGAAAAAACACAGTGAAAGAATTGAAGAAAAAAAAATGTTCTAAACATGTGGAATTATGAAAATTGTTCCTAACTCCAAAACTAATGAGACAGTAGAGCAGATATTGGGGGAAGTTCATGGGAGTGTTACATGGAAGCAAGGTCTGAGGACAGACTAAATGGTGATAAGACTCCTTACAAGTGATGATGACACCTGGAGCTTTTGCTGTGCCTCTGTGTGTCTAGATGCAACAATGCCAAAGCAGAGGTGGTGTTTGTCTGAGCAACAACAAAGTGTGTGAGTGGAAGTCCCACCTGAATATGAGGAAGAACGTCTTGACTGTGCAGTGACCAAGCACAGGAAGAGGTTGCCCAGAGAGGTTGTGGAGTCTCCCCCACTGGAGATATTCAAGAACAACCTGGACACAATCCTGTGCCATGTGGTCTGGGATGACCCTGACTGAGCAGGGAGGTTGGACCAGATGAACCCATGTGGTCCCTTCCAACCTGACCCATTCTGTGATTCTGTGAGGTATATAGATACATAGATGGATAGATGGATGGATGGCTAGCTAGCCAGAACTTTTTCTGCTGTTTGCTGAGCCAGAGGCTTCTATAGCAGCCTTTGGTTTGCCAAAAATTTCTGTAGCCTACATATTTAACTGAATGAATATAATTGAGGGAGTAGTTTTCACAAAGACCTTGTTTTCAGTCCAAAATCAAGGATTTTATGCAGCTACCCTACAACTAAGTAGTTCTTAATAGGACTACAACAGTATTGTGGGGTTTCTGCCCTAAAACAGGATTAGTTTTTAGCTCTCAAAATTAACTGTGTTAAAAAAATGCCATATCATCTGAAAGCATGAACAACAGGAGATTATGAATTTGGTACTTTATGTTCTTACAATATTGATGCAATCATTAGGCACAATAGGATGCAATGAAAATAAGAGTATAAAATTTCAGTATTTGCTCATAATTTGAATATCAGGATACTTGTCCTTCCCAGATGCTTTCTAGGAATACTGGACACAAACACCCATGAGCAAAAGCAGAAAGAACTATAATTTTGTGAAGATCTATCAAGGCTTGCTCTGCTTCTCAATAACCAGTTAAAAAAACCAGAAGGGGAGGACAACAAAAAGACTGCATCAACCATGTTCCATCACTTCCAAATACTTTCATATTCAATCACAAACATGGATGTAACTTGTTACAGATTCCTTTGATTTCTGGAAATGGATAGAAAAATTCCAGCACCTTTGAACAAGGCCAGAATTTCCAAATGTTGATGCCCCTTAAATACAGTTATCATTGCAAGGCACCTGACAGATTGTGTGGACAGAGGAGGGAAGAGGGCACCACACTGTGCTGGCAGATCTCCAGTCATTACAAAAACAAGAGATGCTTGACGACTGAAAGAAATCAATGCCAATTTGCTCATAAATGTTAGCAGAATAGCCATTACTTCACTGATTAAATCATCAGCTAACTAACAGGTAAAATTCAAAAGGTAATGGAAACTTCATATTTTTGTTATGTAAAATTATCTCCATTCTGTTTTCAAGCTGCTGTGTGTTCTGGTGAAGACCTGCTTTGTCTCCCAGAGCCTGTTGCCATGGAAGTGATGGAAATATTTCTAGTTAAGCAATAGCCTCTCTTTTTGAAACAAATAAGCAGCTTACTTCTGCAGAGGGCTCTAAGTAGGCCTTGTGCTACTCTCAGGTGTGCATCATAGTTGCCAAATGCTTTCAAGAACAGAGCTCAGCTCTAAGCAAGCAGGTCATCTAACAGGAAAGACCAGTTAGAAGTTGTTGCCTTGTGTGGGCAGAAGGAATCTCAAGTTTCACTCTTGATAGTATTTCCAAATCAGATCAGGTCAACCCTCACTTCTGCTGCTTATTGGCAAAGAAGGTTCACTGCAAACATTGAGAAGTGGAGAAACCATGTAAGTTTCAACTCAGGCCAAGCTTAAAGTCAGAAGTCCAGATGGATGGAATAGCCCTATGAACTGAAATGATGAAGCAAAAGAAGGTGCAATATTCAAATGGCAAACCACTTTTGCCTGTGTGATAGGAGTGGGATAAAACTTTGTTTGGAGAAGGCACGGCAGGACCACCACACTGCCGAGGAAGAAGAGGTAAATCTGTACAATCTTCACATTAACCTCAGGTTTTTGGGGAGGACTGCTAATTTTATGGTCCTGAACAAACCATATGGCCTATACAACCAGTGTTATCTCAGGTGTAAGCTGTAACTTATACATGCTTATACATGACAACGTGGTGTAGCACACCAGAAAAAAGAGGCTGTATTCTGACAGAAAGCTGGAGTTTTTACCTATACATCAACTGATTTCCATTAATACATCAAGGTTCAGAGACCCTTTCTATATCAGGAACTTGTATTAGTATGTGGTATAAAATGACTACCACCACAGCACCACCAGTAGAGTGAAGATACAAGGTTCCTTAAAAGAGGTATCCAATACTTCTTTTAATTGTCTAACATTGAAATTGTTTAACATTTGCCTTAGTGTTTAAGAGGGAAAGATCATCCTCCTCCCAAATACACTGAAACAATAATATATAATTACAATAATGAAATTATTTCACTTAGAACACAAATGGCAGGCATTATCTCCTCTGTTGCAAGTGCCCTTCAGAGTGCAAAGCGCTGGAGCACAGATTCTATTGCAGTTGAACTGTGCTGACACTTTGAGACAGGAGGCCCTATATATTACACTGTCAGAGAAGCACACAAGCTATAATTTTCATCACTGTTACTTCCAGATATAACATAAAGAGTTTCTGGAACGAGAATCCCATTGCAGAGCAGCTGAGTCTGACGCTGTATTTGCAGCAAATGAATACACTCCTGATTAGACAAGGGGCAGATTTACTTAATGAGTAGCATGCAATCTTACTAAATCTTTGAAGTGAAACCACCAGCCATACAGATGAAAACAGTGACCCCACTGAAGGAGACCCTCAGCTTTCTGATAAAGTAAGTTGGTAAAAGTAACTCCATCAAGTGTTAACCAAGAGTTTCATAACAAACAGAAGACAGTAAATCATTAGGCAAAAAACTATATCTTTCTTAATTCTTAGACACCATTTTTTAGAGTTTCAGATATTACAATTCAGAAAAGTCGTCATTAATCTTTAGCTCATTTACCCATTTCCAGAAGCATGCTTAGCCCAATAAACCCTTTCTGCCCCCTTGAACTTCAGAGTGCTATAAAAGCAATTACAGCAGAAATAGGTCCAAATTATGTCAAAATATGAGTGAACAATAAATTCCCTGGTATATGCAGTAAAGAATTTTTTGTACTATTTAAGGGAAAAAAACCCAAACCAACAAACCAGAGACAAAATCCCCACCATACTAATTTATCTCCATTTAGGTATCATATCTATTAATCACTGTTAGACCACAAAAATTGGTAGCAATAAGCCTTCAAGGTGTAAATATTGATGTCAAAACTAGTCAGTACACTGGCAAAAACTCCTGTGAAAATCTAAATCAATAAAAGCCGATGGAACTGGTCCACTCTTGCAGCATAAGTACATATCCAAGAAAGCTCTACAAGTAAAAAGAGGCTGTTTTGGTATTGTAATATTAATTAGTTATAAAAAGATAGATGAAACCTCAGATTTTTCTACTCAGAAGTCAACTTTCTGCTTCAAGCACTCTGGAGTCCAATTCTGATGCTTCACACAGGTGATAAGATGGATGTTATATAGCTGCATGGTACCCTCCTTACACTCCCTTTCAGCTACTTCAGAATTTCTGGAGGGCAGTCAAAGAAGTGACTCCTGCCTTACTTTGCAGACAGCCCCAAAGAGTGGCTCTGAGAGAGAAAGCTGGAGATTTGAACAATGTTCCAAGAGAGCCCAGCATCACACAGGTGTGCATACTTCCACTGAAAGTGGCTGTATCCTTTGTTTTCAGTCTTGCTTTTCCAGGCAACAGCTCTGGAAACCACCCAGAAGGGCAAGGACTCTCGCTGTCAAGGAAAGGATGATGATCTGTTCTGCCCTTCCTCTTCCACATTTTTTTTCTCCTCTTTTCCACTAAAGAGAAGTGTTGAGACTTGTTGGGGGCCTGGGCCATCCCTGTTCAGTTGTGGTCTGAAGATACAGAATGAGAGAAGGTGTTCACAGCTGGATCTTGATGCTCTCTAGCTATCTTCTGCCATTAGACAGCCTTTAGGGGTCTTCAGAGCAGGATACAAAACAGGGCAGTCCTGAACTTGCCCTGACACAGGTTATTAGCTGAAGTGTGTTGAGGCATGCAGACACAGAAAATACATTCCCTGAACTGGAGCTGGTCCTGTCTCTCAGGCTATCAGTAATGTTGATGCTGCCAAGGCACTTGGCTATTTGCATCTATTATATTTCCCCTTCGACAACTACAGTAAAGATCTTTCCCCCGTATTGCTATAATATGTTAAGACATCAATGTTTGCAGCTGTCTGCTTTTCTCTTCTGCCAGGATTTTATTACTCAGCAGCAGGAATGGCAGACCCAGACAAGAACCTGTATCTCTGCTACTCTAGTGCAAAATCTGATACATTACATCTTTGGTGGAACAAGAGAGCACAGAGTGTGGCATTAACAGGCAGCTGAGACACACATGCACATGAATGAAAGGCAGGGTAGGCAGGGACAGCAATGTCTTAAATCATGCCAGTATACTTCAGTGAAATATATCTGTTAAATAACTAAATTCATCACTCTGCTATCCATATGCATCCATATTTACCCAAAGTAAACAGGATACACAAAATTATAGTTCAAACATTACATCAGAAAGTCTTTAACTTATCCACCTTCCCAAATTACTTTTATGAAAGCATTTGTTAGGGTTCTTTTACATTACAAACATCATTTTTGCAGTTTTCATAAACAAAAGTTAGTTGAATATGATGTCCTGGTGACGGTACACCATTCATTTTATGTTACTTTTTATACAACTAGTTAAAGAAATACTAAGAAAGACTAAAAATGGGTTTCTCAGTCTTCCACTACATACTTTCGCTTGGCAAAGCAGAAAATACATAATCATTCAGTAAACTATCTTCTATTATGGCAATAATGAATGACATAAAAAACAGTTTAAAATGAAGCTCAACTATAATAATTCAAGAACATACCAGCTCCAAGGGTTATACAGAAATCCAGATAATCTGGAGCAGGGAACCTGTGTTTCCACAGCAGGTACACAAAAAGTTGTGGTAGAGAGAAGGAAGTCACTTCATTTGTGGGACATCAATAGCAGCTGATTTGCTCCTGGGCTCAGTCACGCTTGTAAGTCCCCCTTCCACCTACACAAGTAGGAAGATTAAGAAAGACACTGACCCACATTGTGGCCAGGAGAGACTACTTGTTTAAGGAACCACCCCTTGGTAAGAGCCCTTTTATTTTTTTTCCTTGCCCCACCTCCTTGTATTTCAAATGTTTTTAAACCTTTAGAAATCTGAGTTCTGAAGAAACTGTTCTTCTCTCCTTTTTCTAAATTTTTGATAGGTGCTGAACTAACCTGAGAACAGAAACTTTATTAGCAAACTGAAGATCAAGGTTTTTTACTGAAAATACTAGACACCATGGGATTTTTGGCATTTGTGCAGACTAAAGGCATTGTTTTAGTCTTGATTTGGTTTCTTACTTCCCAACATATTTTAATTGGCAATAAATTAATGTTCCATAAATCTATTTAGCCCATAGTGGTAACTGCTAAATGGTGTCACTGCCTTTATTTTGACCCACAAGATTCTCCATCTTGTTTTCTTCCCTTGTCCTGTTGAGGAGGAGGAGGGAGAGAATAGCCAAGTGGGCATCTGGCAGCCAAGCAAGGTCAACCCATCACAGAATGCAAGACTGAAAAACAGTCTTCAGGAAAAGGAGTCCCCTGTCCCCCTTGTGTGCATTGTCTACTCCTCTTGTTCAGTGTAATAAGATTGTCCCTCTACTCGTCCCAAAAATCATCACCACTACTGTTATTTTTTTTGCCAGCAGTGACCAGTATCTGACATTCAGACTTCTTTTGTCTCTGATTATCTTAGGAATTAGCTTGTCAGGGTCATTCCTTGTTTTCAGCCTCTACAGCTTCTCCTGTTTGACTTTAGTTTATGCTGAAATACTTACAGAACTCTTTAATGCCAGGGCACTGCCTAATAATTCAGCTGATTTAGATTTGCATATTATTTATTAGTCACACAGAAAGAAAGGTGGAGCTAATTACTTCATTAAGTTTTCCCTTGCAGATGGAATAACACTTCTTTCTTTATTGCCTACATAAAAATACTATTCTTGGACTATTTCTATTATAATTGTGTCATTACAAGTCATTGACGGGTTTCTGTATGATTTGTAAAATGAATAATTTCACAGGCAGAGAAACCAACAGACCAGGACACAAATCAGGAGGTTCAGATTCTAGCTCCCTCTCAGCTATCCTTTTCAACAAATTATTGCTGAATTTTGTAATGAAATATCTTATTTCTTCAGGATTTTTGTGTTTAGTTTGGGGATTTCTCTGGTTTTAATCTCGATTCTTCAGAGCTAAATTGATTTTTTTCGAATTTTTCCATAGTTTTTAAAGTTCCTGATTTTTTTTGCATAAAATTTAATTTATATGTATGTAAATGAAAAAAAACTTTTACTTTTCTAATTCATACTCCTACCCATAATCTCCTTCATCTTTACTGTATATTTTTTAAATTGGTGGAGAAATGAGCTAGCACACACCAAAGCCAGTACTTCTGATAAATTCAGCGAACTCTGGAAGAAGTCCTAAAGGCTCACACTTTTCCAGACAGAGCTAATATTCTGTCTGGAACAGCTCCCAAAACAGGCATGTTTTAACAAGTACATTTATGATTAAGCTGAATTGTAAAATCAGAAGTATGCAGAACTGGAAGACTCCTGACAGGGTTTCCACTTTATTCAGAAAGGGAAACAAACACAGACAGGTGCAAAATCCTCCTAAAATTTTCCTGAGGCACAGTCCTATTTACAAAGAAGGAAGCCAGCACTGCTGAACTAAGTGATCACTTGTCTTTGTCTCCAACCACAGGGAGTGTAGGGCGCAGCTGCAGGGGTTTCAGAGGGCATGGGGACCCCAGCAGCCTGCATGGCCCTCTGAGGTGAGGTTTTGGATGTCTGTGTCCAAGTGCTGTCAGCAGTGATGGCCCCTGTGAGAAGAGGCAGCAGGGTGGGTGTTTGCCAGCCAGCTAAGGTGGGAATATGCCATGTGGACAGAGAGAAGTTCCTTTCTGTGACAAACAGGCCATTGTCCCCAAAGCCCAGTCCACCTGGCCCACAGGACAGCTAGAGCTGTAGATAGTTCCTTTCTTTTCCTGATGTGTTTTCCAGCACAGATGTCACAAGGATAAGCCTGTGGTTTCATCTTTCCATTACAAAGATATCACAAATCACTATAGAAACAGATTTTATGCCCCCACAGGCCCTACTTGCCAAAGCATGGTATCCTTGCTGTGAGAGAAGGTAGAAAGAAAAAGCTTTTCTCCATTAAAAATGCCTTCACCTTCACCTTGGAATGTGTAACAGCAAACACATCAAACAGCTCTTCTGAAGAGGCTTATCTTTTCCTTGTGGTACAGTCAATACGAGACTGTTTCCTTGCCCTCTTCTCCAGAGCCCATCCTAGGCAAACAAGAGAGGATATAAGCATTCCCAGTGCCATACTCTAACCAGGACACTGAGTTGTACAAGAGCCCACAGGCTCAAGAGCAGGCTGGACAAATTGCATGAGCTATAGCTATACCAGAGTTATTAAATATAAAGGCAACACTTCTGGTTGAGGAAGTGCCTGAGCTACACGGTGGATAGTGGAGAACATCTGCAGGGAGCACTAATAGATGCTCGCCATACCCATTTTAACTTCATAGATAAAATCCTAAGCTAGGTGGCCTGGTAAAACTCTTCTTCAGATCTTTTTATCACCACTGTTGAACAAAATCTTTTCCAAATTTTACTAAAGCCACATAAAAGTCCTAAGAAAGATGTTTTCTACAAATTAAATCCTTTGCATGGCCTTTCGCTCTTCTAGCTATGATTACATGACTATTATGTCAATTTTATGTTGTCACATGCATACAACTAGCTTCAAAGAGAGAATTAATAAAACAAGTTCAGTTGTCTCCTGGCAACTAATTTGGGCAAAGAAAATATGCCTTTTTAACGCAGAGGTTCTGTGTAGATCAAATACATTTTTTGAAAATTTGAAAAGCATTTGGGAAAAAATATTACGGCACAGGAGACACCTCTGCTAGTTATATGACACTTTCCTTTTGTTTTCCAGGTCAGGATTGAATGATTCAGAAGGAACAGCTTCAGACAGCATTTCATCTACTTTTTGGACTGCGTAATAAAAGCGTGGCACCCAGAAATGATTGATAGAAACTATTGTCTGTTAAATAGTTGATTCTGACCGTCTTTCCTCTGTATCATTGTAGATTAAGATCAGAAAAGTTAAAATTTTTCTCATTTCATTAATGTAATTTGTCAAAATGATATTTTTGTGGGTTTTAACTACTAATTGAACATACACAACCATAAAAAATATTCCAGAAGAAAAAATAAAAGTCTTATTTTTACTTTTTTTTTACAATTGCTCTTTCACTATTTCCTGACTGTACATAAAATTTAATTATTCACTCCATAATCAGATTATCCAATTAGGAGATGTAATGTTTCTATTAATTGCAGAATACAGCACACTGTGAATGTTTTCAGGCTTCTAGAACCACTGAGATGACCATAAAATGCTCAGACTTAAACAGTTCATTGGAACAGTGCTTCTAATGATTATATATAATATTATTTTTCCTTTTTTTTTTTTTAACTTCATAACTTTTCCAAAGATGCCTGGAAAATGGAGGAGGCTAAGAAAACTACCTTATCTCTGTTAAGACACTGTCTGCACCAGCACATTGTATCATAATAGGTTCTGAACTTGAAAATTTGCATTCATTGCCATGACACCAAATTTAATTTTGTGATCAGTTTGGACAAGGACCTATCTGCCCCTGACTGACTTCCCATCAGTAGTCCATAGCTAGAGCAAACACAAGTCAGTGTTACACAACATAATTCTCACAAGTGTAAGATAACATTAGATGGAAGCTAAACCTTAGTCTACCCATTCTCCTCTGTGATACCACATCTGAACAAAGTGACGTATTTTGAAAAGACTTCTCCGGACCATTTATTTAGTGACTTATACTTTATTAGTTCTGTACATTTCTGGATGTTTTACTCAAGAGAAAAAATTTCAAAACACGGATAAAATTTCTTAAGACATAGCATCATGATGACACTAAAGAGCCTTTGGAGAGACCGGTATTTTCAATATATAGTTTTTCATCAAATATTTTATCTTCCCAATGATCTAGGTTTTCGTATGTTTTCTTTGCCAATAAAAGTTAATCTGAAAGAAGTTTTTAATGGTCTTTCTAATAGCCAGAAAGTGTAATAACATCTACAGTCTCACTTCAGAACCTTAACACAAAAAGCTGTTAACAAATGATCACAATAACAGATAGAATTATTATTGTTGCCAAGCCTAAGGATCATTTATATATATAGCTTAATTATCTATTTTTCTATAATATCTTTTAAAGTTAAATATATGAAGTAAAAAGTTTTTCAGAATCATAAACATCAGACAGGGAAAAGCCAGAGGCATTAAGTCAATCCACAGCTATTCTGTCTGAGGAACTGAAAGAGCTGGACCTTTGGGATCATCAAATCTGCTGTTTGTTGTGAGCTGCATGATCATATGGATTCCATAGGTCAGGATCCATAGTAAAATTATAGATGTCACCAAGCCCATCCAAATTCCAGGAGTGAAGAAACCGGTACAGTCACTTGCATAGGAAAACTGGTTGTTTATAATGTTGAAGCCTTGAATCTGAAAATGAGGAAAGGTAGATAGATGAGTGCAATTAGGCATAGTCCTTACTTTCAGGATATATGTGGTAATTACAAAAATCCACGCCTTTTAACTATCAATCATACTCTGCCCATTAAAAAAGAGTGAGAACACAATCCTCTGCAAAACAAATTTCCAGCTCTCCTTTTCACCTTGGAAATTAAATATAGAATCCATTTCTTTGGTAAGAAGTAGGTTCCCCACTTCAGAAATTTGTGTTACTTTTAGAAGTAAAGTCCCAGAAGGGACATGTGATCAGTATTCTGTATTCACAGTATATTCATTCATCATTAGCTCTATGACCACTTCAGAATCAGGAAACTCAAAGCACTCAAAGGCATGAGAGTTAAAGGCTGCTCAGATCACAAGGTTTGTTGAAATAGTCTGAGAGTTTTAGCTAATAGCTCCTTGACAAACAAAATTCATAGAACCTACTTTAAAACACATCTAATAAAGATGACCGTTTTTGGCTGAGTTTTAGTGAAAGTTCAAGGAGAAAAAAGTTCTGAAATCTTTCTTCCTCCCTCCTTAGACATGAAAGACTCAAAACAGAAGGAAAGGCTTGCTTCATTAAGGAATGGAATATGTGTTGTCTATTAATGCATAAAACCTATATAAACTTTTCCAGCAGTTAGAAAAGTTTGTCATATCTCTGATTTGATTGAATTTGCAATGTCTGCTACTGACTGTCCTCCAATCATATTATTTTCCTCAGAAAAATCAACAAATTTGGAGATATATTCTCTGTATAGATCCGAATTGTACAAAAATATCAACAAACTGAATGCCTTTGAGATCATTAACTTTGTAGAAATTTTGTTCAAACCAATCAAAGGATTAGAAAGCTAGGAAGAAAGGGAAAACAATCCCCACTCTACAAACATGCACATAATGTCATAAGCACTGATTCCTCTAGAAGTAAGGGAACAAAACTGGTGGAAGAAGAGGATGGAAAGAATTAATCTGACCTCATTTTGACTAATTCTTAAATAATTTTACAAGGAAAAATGAAGACTGGGATTCTTATGTATTTACAGAATCTTTGAAATGCATGTGTAAGGAATGCACCAAATATAATAAACTGGTAGAGAAGTGACATGTCAAAAATTACTATTTTCCATAAAATGTTATCAAATAAAATTAAAAAAGGATTATTTTATTTAAATCACTTCTCTGACCTGGCAATAAGCAAGAAAGCAGAAGATCATGGATTTCTACTTTCATATGTTCCTACAACATGATTATTCTATGATTTACAATAAAATAAATTGAATGCTTGAGTTTATTTGTGGTCATGAAAGAGTTTGCACTTCCTAGGAAAGGTGTTGTTACAAACTTAACAAATCTACTATGCAACAATTACACCAGTAAACACTCTGAGCTTGCATTCAGTCACAGCTCAGGTCCTTAGAACTAATGTTTATGTAATATGTGTGTTATGAACAATGTCTGTACCTTCCAGATTAATAAAACTAATATTACGTGAGGCTAAAGGCTCTTTAGATAATGTGGAGGTAAGGACAATTTTGGCAATTCAACCTTTTAGAAGAATCTTTCCAACTCAAATCATGGTAGCTAAGTCGCAAAGACGGTCTGCTTTCACCAAAGGTACTCAGACTTCTGATTGAAGCAGGATTAGTGAAAATAAACTGCAGGGCTGGACAACTATTTGCACAGTTTTAGATAATACATGACTGCAAAAGCCTTTGCTTGTTAAGCCTTGACCACAAGTGCTTTGACCACAAGTGAGAATGTGAATAGAGTCCATGTGAAATGGAGCCTGAAAGACTTATTGACAATAAAAACAGACAGAAGGTGATGATTTATGTAATTTGTGTTCAAAAAATGGATTGAAATTCTGGAAAACAAAACACATTTCTTACCACATATACAAGGACTCTCTGAAGTACTTAACAGGTATATTTGGTTTAGAAGGGCTTTGCCACTTCTGATTTAGAGCCAGAAATACTGAAATTTATTATTTCAGTTCTAGTGGTCTTATACTTTTTAAAGCAGCATTATATTTATTAAACCATCTAGGTGAAAGATTCAATTGTACATTCCTAAAATGCTACATTTACTTTTAGGAAGGAGATGAAGAATATGCCAGGATATTTTATTGGTTTTTTTGAAGCTTTATCATTTCTGTGGGGGTGTTAGATACTAGGAAGAAAATGAGAATCTTAGCACCATATATAGAAAAGTTAAAAATACTTACATGTGGTTCTCTAATATTTATGAATGCAAAAGTCTTTTGTATACAGGCCTCTGTTCAGTGGAAGTTTTAATTTTGGTGTTTAGACCAGTCACTTGTCTTGATTACACAAGCCTGTATTTACTGTTAATTTTTAAATATTTTTGAATGCAGTTTTCTCATCATATGGCCTTTGACAAAAACTTCAAGTAAAATATGCTGAGTTTATGGCTCTTAAGCGCACACTGAACTCCTAATTTTTGAACTTTTAAATATTTTCGCTACAAAGAATCAAAATGTTCTTGATTTTGAAGTTTTTAGCAGTTTTTCATAGGTTTCAAAGTAGTTCTGAACCACACACACTAAAGGAAAGCAGTGCTTTTGGTGGCAGGCTCTTCTTTAACTTCATTGACAAATATGAGATCCACAAAAGGACAAAAGGTATCAGGGTGGAACAACAACCAAGAAAACTCCCACCAAACCCAGAGCAGTTTTGGTGCTCTGCAGAGGTGTGGTGACACAGGAGTGGTGATATCCCAGGCTGTGAGCATGCCTAGCCAGCATTCCACAGGGCTTCTTTTAGGTGGTAGTGAGTGAAGCAGCTCCAGAACAGAAGTAAAAGGCTACACCAGTCAACCTTGCATGCCAACAGGCAGTGCAAGGCTTCCCGGTGCAGCTGCCTTTGTCCCTCTATTACGGTGACTCAGCTTCCAGGTCCCAGTGTTGCAAAGTGCAATTGTGCCAGTTTGATTGGCACTGGATCCTGGCTTTAATTTATTGTGTAACATTGACACAAAAATTATGTTCCTCAGTTTCAGCAACAAGATTTTGTGCTGCAACTACTGAGCACATCCCACGTGCATTTTTCACCATGCAACAGAGTTTGGGGGTTTCTAAACCTTATGTGATAACAAAGACTGATACTGAGATCACCTTTCAGCATGTATCAGTGGAAGATATCTGGAGAAGTATAAGCTAGGTCAGATAGAACTTGGAAATGAGCCCAGAATGGTGACCTTCTGTTTCCTCACACAACAGAAAAATATTGGGAATTTTCAGGTTGTGTTCCATGTTTAGGATTGATCAGAGAAAAAACCCTTTCTTAAGAGGAACTAGAGATTCTATTGTCTGAACAGTGGAAGCAGCTGCTTCCAAATCAATATAGAAGGTGGGAAGCCACTACTTCTACTCTTGGCTAAGACCACATTGAAATGATGCTGACTAAGGTTGGAGCAAGGTCTATTTAAGCTTTAAGAAGGCAGTAATATCAGTGCATATAGAAACAGAAAGTGTTACTGTGCAGCTCAGGAACCAGTACAGGAAAGAAAAGATAGGTGATAAGTATACTTTGTATACTTATAAAAAGGAGTAATTACAAAGGTGGTAATTACTTTGTCATTTCATAGGTCATGTCCTTTCATATGTTAGTGATGTGAAAGCCTAACTCCAAAGAGTTGACAAGGCAAAGTACAGTTGCATGAGCTATGGTATTTTCAGGCCTTACATAAAAATAACATCATAAGGAACCTTCACAACATTGGAATGTATTGCAACACTGTTTCTCAATAAATGGTGAGGCTTGATACTGGAATCTGTGCAAAATAAATCGAAACACCAATGCTCTTTCTGTGAGATTTCCATTGCTTAAGCAGAAGTGTCAAGTCTGGAGTCAGATTGTTGAGATTTGGTTTGTTATCAAAATTATAAATACAATTATATCAGTATTTGTATTTGTAAATACAATTTATATCAGCATTTGGGTTAGCTCATGTTTGACAAACAGATTAGTTTGGAATTATTCCTATTATATTCATTATCTCTTTCATCAAAGAGATTCCTAAGTGCAATATTGTGTTAAGATATAAATGTTATGCTTCTCTTAAGAACAAAGTTCAAAGTAGTAAAAGTGTAATCATCTAAACCTCACACATGTAGTCTGAAGTACTACTAAATATGCGGAAAAGCTATGTGTCATTCAAAAAAAGCAAGCTGCTTTCCTTCTGGGTCCTGCAGGAACTAGTACCATTCCTGACTGAAGTCCATGGCAAACCTCCCATTAAATCTAATTGCACTGGCCTTTGTTTCTATCTGCAGGAGTACAGACAGCCCATGACATTGAAAACAGCAGCCACACTAAGCTGTACTTTCCTAGGTAAACAAAGCACCTAGAAATCAAATAAAAACAAAGTAAGCAGCATAAAGCCACCCACCTAAGAAGCCCCTGTTTCCAAGAGCAGCCCAATTCATTAAACAGGCATGAGGACTTAGTCATTCTTTGCCTGATTAAGCGCATTTGGTTTAATTGGGTTTTCTTTCTGTGGACAACTTCATAGTCTTGTTTTTCAAAGCTGTGCTTTCATGTTTTCCTTGTTCAGCAACTGGCGTCTTTTTTACCCCTCTACTGAATAGCTCACCCAGGGGAACAGCTTTTCTTTTACTGTTTCCCTCAGGCTGGAATGAAAGTAAGGGCATTACGAATGTGTGTCATTCACCACCTACAACAGCAAGTAATAGTTCTTGGAGTTATCTCTGAAATGGCAATGCATACTCACTTGCAACTCAGAAATGAAAATATTCCAATTTTTTGCCTCATTGTTGGATGGAACCAGCCTTGCAGGATAGAGATTACTTGTTCCCACCAGCTGACAATGAAATGAATACTCTGCAGGGGCAGAGATGCCAGAAACACTAAAATTAGCAAACTTTTCTCCATCTTGTACAATCTCAACTGAATCCAAAGTGGACCATTTTCTAGCTGAGGCTGCATAGAACTTGTTGGTCATTAAAAACCTAGGAACAAAACAGAGCACAAAAAGAAAAAGTCGAAAGGTTAGAAGGAAAAAACTAACATACATTTGATAAAGTACCAGTAGCAGATAAAGGTTCACTATAGCTGGCTGCAAACATCACAGCTGATGATGACATGGCCTCCCATGTCGTTAAGATTGTTCACAGGTGAAGAGGTTCTGCGAATGTGTTTACTACTTAGAGTTTCACCTCACAAGCACAGCTTTCTATAGCTGTGGCAGGCAAGAAGCAAATGCAATTCCATTCTTCAAGGGCCTCTGCCAGTACTGTATTTCATCAGTTACCTACAGTTTATAATCAGTGGAGGAGAAGCCGAGAAAATGTCAGTAAGACTGCAGTGGCTCTGAATAAACATTTTATGGGATTTTTGGAAAACTGCTTTTATGATAGGTGCAGGCATGATAGCTATTTGAATTTATCATTGCAATTCTTTCTTGGCTGAAATACCTAAATGGCAATTTCCTTTGCAAAGGTCTGAATTTGGCATAGAAGACAGAGCTTTCACTCACTGGTGGATCAGGAGGAATTGTCACCTCTAGTTTCACAATTTAAAGTAGGCTAAGCATAAAAAAATATTTTCTTATTTTGAAAGCATCTGTGTATGTGTGTTATTGCAGCAGTTTATAATCATGGAATCTATGTTACTGCTAATGCAGTGTGAACAGCTCCCAACAGAAATAACTGAGAACATCCAGAAGTACATTCTGATCCTTTACAGATGAGGACTATGCATGAACCTTTACCACTTTTTATTCAGTTACTTTTAGGCATTTAAGCTATTTCATAAGGAGATTATAAACCTTCCTCCTTAGTGTACATTGTTTAATACTTTAATCCAACTTGGTCTATGCATGTGTATCTCTACATAGTTTGCTGATTATTTCTTTTGATTATTGGTAACCATGAAAGATTTAGAAATCTATTTAGCAATAAATAACACTTGCTACAAAATTAAATATTCTATTATGTCTATCCACAATGGGTAACACTGTATGTTGACTTTAAATTTTGAAGTAATAAGGTAGATGCAATTATAATTGTTTTGAAAAAGAAGTATAGTCATCTTAAATGAGGCACAATATAGATTATTTTATGTTCTGTGAGGTGTATGTATATAGAGAGAATATTCTCTCTGTAGAATATTGCTTGTTTGTTCAAATTAGTTACTTTCAATATCTTGTCATCCACACAGCATAGAATCTAACCACAAATGATGCCTTAAAAAAAATGTTTATTAATAATTTGTGGCTTTTGATTCATAGAAGTTCAGAAACCTCAAAACTTTCAAAATGCTCAGAAGGAATTCCAGAACACAGTGTCATTGAAGTGAAAAAAGGATGTTTTTTTCTTATGGCATTTCTTATGTTTTAAGCCTGAACAGTTCTATCCGTAAAACATTGAGTTGCAAGCACCAGTGGAAAAAAAAAAATTTGAATTCCATTCAGTCCATATTTACAAATATATATAGAAAATATTCTATTCTTATACAGTTACAAAATTAAAACCTTGACATTATTGCAAGAAGAAAGGAATCTTTTCCTGATGTACAGTACAATCTGAACAGAATTTCCATGGTGTCTCAGAAGCAATATTATAGGCACTAGCTGAAAGCTAGTTATAAACTCACAGAAGCTTACTTAAATGTTTAGAACAAGCGCTGGGTGTGGTCTGTACTTTTGCTGGTAAGATGAGAAAAATAATAAAGAAGGAAATTCCTTGTAAACTGACCATATTAGCAAAAGGTTTTATAAGTTGTATGTGAGTACAGTCTAAAATGACTTCGAAGGGAATGCTGTCTCTTCACATTACACCAAAGACTAAAATGTTTTGTTACTTGCAGACTTAAGAGAATTAACATTCTAATTGGTTAACTAGTTGAGAACAGTTAACTTACCAATAAAGGCTGTTATCCTTAACATTTTTCCAAACAACTAACAGTGAATTGCCTCCAACAACCACACACTTAACTGATAATGGATGTAACTATAGTTCATTAAATTACAAGAAAAAAAGGCATTCACATAACAAAAATCTATAGAATTACTTCATTTAGTTTAACTTTTTCTCAAATGAGTAGATAGCAAATAGAGCACATTATAGCAAATTAATGATACAGAGCAGAGAGAGAACAAAGGTTTTATCTGCAGCACTGAAAGTACCTTGGCTTTTTAAGGAAATGTTACATTTGTGTTAAACATTAGAGACAATTATGTACATTAGAGACATTATGTACTTTATGTATGATGGCACAAAAAATTCCTGGTCATGGGCCAGGCTCCCTTTGTGCCAGATAACTGTATGAACTCTGAATGCCACTACCACTGATCATGTCTCATGTGGCTAATCATTACAAGCAGAGATATTTCTGAAGCAGAAGATAGCTGGAATTACTGTTTCAAATATTCAAAGAGGAACACAGCTGTTAAGCAAAAGACTTTAAAACATTTTTTTTGGGTCAGCTCTACTCTGCTCTATACATTGAGCAACAACAGCAGTCAAGTAGGTATCAATGTAAGTTTAGAATACTAATACTCAGCTCGTCCATTCACTTCGACACTTTTTCCCAGAGAAAATGTCAAATAAGTGCTTGAACAGCTGGATCAGTTTATGGCAGAGCTGAGATGGTGCTTCTTCCAGCAAAGGACTACTGCCTACTGCTCCCACTCCTGCTGCAGCAGTAGCTTACTTTTCTAACACTATCACAACACCACTCTACAACCACTCCCTTACAGCTCATCTCCCAGGGCAAGTGCAGGAGGATGAGTGAGACTGCAGCTCTTGCTAGAGAGAGGAGAGGGAGGTGACAGCTGTGTGTGTGCACAGGATGAAGCAGCAGTGGCAGCTGTCAGTGGGAGGTGGCATGTGACCAGCTGCTCTGTACGTGGGCATACACTGGTATTGAGAAGGGGGCAGGCTCTGGATCCTGCTCATGCTGCTGAAGTTAGAACCTCTTTTATTGATGAATAAACTGAGCTACTTGAACATGGTGCTCTTTGGAGTCACTTTCTGTCTTCAAGATATGCTATCCTACACTTAAGTAAAAGGCCTTTACAGAGGCAAAAAGGGCAGTCGTGGCTCTCAGCTCTGCTCCTTCCACCTCCTTGCCCTGTTTGTGTCGTGTTTGGTAAGGCAGACCATGATCTTACCTAGGTGCAATCTTGAAAAGGAAATCTAATCAAAATGAACCAGAAGGGGAAAAAAGAGGCTGTAACATATCTCTATGGATTTCAGAAGCTCTTGACAAGAGATGTGCTGAGATACACAAGGTGAATAAAGTGTTAGCAAATCATGAAAAAAGTGGCTTATTCTGGCTCTGTTCCATATATCTTATTATTTGCATTATATGGCATGCAATACTCTATTATGGTAGCTAACAGAGGCCTAAAATGACACCATTGTCCCATCAAGTGTCAATCCAACAGAAAACTACAAATAATCAGGTCAGTCTTTAGAACTATTCTTAATTTATAAAGGTTCTGAAGTGTTATGGGTTGATACCAGCCAGCAGCCAAGCACACATTTAGCTGTTTGCTTACTCCATATGTTCAACAGGACAGGGGGAAGAATAAAAAGAGCAAAAATGCGGAAACTTGTGGGTCAAGATAAAGACAGCTTAATAAGTTAAAGGAAGAGGGGAAAAAACAAATACAGAAGCAGTCAATCTCCCACACACAGGCCAATGCATAGTGAAGGTCCAAGAAATGGTTATCCTGGAGGCCACTCCCAACATTCTTCCTCTATTCTATTTTTAAGCACCTGTGTCATAAATAAAAGTTGATCAATTTAGACATATTTGTGTTTATTTGCCCTGAAGGTCTATTAAAAACCTGGACCACATATGGCCCAATGGAATTAATCAAATTCTCCTGCAAAACACAGCCTGCCTATGCTACTCTTATTTGCTTGGCATGAAAACATCCAGGACCTTACCTGAGCTCTCTTTTCAAGTCCTCACCTATTGTGGAGCCTGAGTTTCTTATTCCAGCTTCAAGGGCTGTTTATGCGTTTTGGTACTTAGCTATGTGTTCAAGTAGAAGCACAAGTCAAGAAAGACTTTGTGAAAATTTCTGCCTCTACTACAACAGGCTCAAAGGATATAATTTTTTTTCCTGAAAAAGAAAGAAAACATGAACCATTCACCTTTTGTACTGGCATTTTTGTTTGAATTACAGTTTGTCTGCAGAGTTGCTTCAAATTTCTTCTTTCCAGATGCAACTCAGATTCATGACCGCATTAAATTTTTCATCCAATAATAATTAAATTCTAAGTTTTTAACAAACAGATTACTAAACATAAATCTAAATAATCTTCATTAAATCTATGTGTGCACTAACATCACATGTGATCTTTTGCCAGCTGCAGAAAACAAAATCTAAGATAAATGTTTCAACTGCCAAAGGATTTTGTTTCTATAGTACTGTGTCAAGGTCTGCAATTTGCCATTATACAGTTAAGTGAAGCCTGTCGACTCCTAAAGAAAACAACAGCTTTAAGATCTAGCTATTAACTAGTTTCGAAGCACAGTGCCATGCTCTACAGGATGATTTGTGATTTGTACTATTTCCTCAGAGCTGTAATTTTACTAGAAAGGATATTATGCTGAGGTTAGCCATATTCAGGACAAATGGAGGAAACAACCACATTCACTCATACAGAAAGAGGCTACAGCAGGCCAGCTAAGACTTGTGCTAGGATGTGCAAAGATGAAGAATGAGAATCAGAGCAGTGTTTTGGAGGGCCTGTCTCTATGAGAGTGGGATAGGAGCACAAAAGAGCAGACAGAAGAGCATCAGGACAGCACCAGAGAAAGTGATATTTTGGGACTTGTAGTAAAAGGAAAAATACAACTTGGATAGAATCTTGGTTTGAGATCAGTACCTTTTGAATGGAATCCAAGGAAAATATTTTCTTAATTCCCCATGGTGTTTAGGGAAATACATGTCTCTTTGATAATTTACATTATTGAGACCAAGGCATGCTTGACACCATCAACAAGAACAAGTCCCAGGGATCCCATACAGAGCTAACTTCAATAGTCAAAACCCCAAAAATACTGTATTAACAGCAATCTTATCTGCAGTGTGTTCCCTTACAAAGCTCTGGCTGGTTGAGGAAAAAGGAAGATGGTAAATAACAAGGTCTGGTATTTTGCCACCTGTCATGATCTCTGACACTGACTACAAGTGTCTCTATGCACTCTGGCTATCACTCCAAACACATCACTGACTCTCCTCAAGACAAGTTCTTCTGGGGTCCTTTTACCTATACACAGAATGTCTTTCTGTCTCAGTGTAAATAATGATATTTATTCATTTGAGCATTTATCTGAACAGGCTGGATTGATGTGCCAGAGCCAATGGTATGAAGTTCAACAATGCCAGGTCCTGCGCTTAGGTCTTAACAACCCCAGGCAGCACCACAGGCTGGGGGCAAAGTGGCTGCAAAGATGCCAGGTGGAAAAGGACCCGAGGGTGTTGGTGACAACAGCTGAACATGACCCTGTCTGTGCTCAGGTGGCCAAGAAGGCCAAAGACATGCTGGCCTGGATTAGCAATAGTGTGGCCAGCAGGACCAGAGCAGTGATTGTCCCCCTGTACTCAGCACTGGCGAGGCTGCACCTCAAATCTTGTGTTCAGTTCTGGGTTCTTCACCACAAGAAAGACATTGAGGTACCAATAAACATGTCCAGGGAAGGGCAAAAAAGCTGTTGAAGGGGCCAGAGCACAAGTCCTGTGGCACAAGGAGTGGCTGAGGGAGCTAGAGGTGTTCAGCCTGGAGGTGAGGAAGCTCAGGGGGGCCTTATCACTCTCTACAGCAACGTGACAGGAGGTTGTAGTGAGGTGGGGGTTAGTTTCCTCTCCCAAGTAAGACATAGAACAAGAGGAAATGGCCTCAAATTGCACTGGGGAGGTTTAGGTTGGATATTAGGAAAAAATTCTTCAGTTAAAGGGTTGCCAGGCCTTGGAAGAGGTTCCCTAGGCAAGTGGCTGAGTCTCCATCCTTGAAGATACTTAGAAGATGTCACGCTTAGGACATGGTTTAGTGGGTGGATTTGGCAGCCAGCCCTGGGTTAAAGATTGGATTCAATGATCACAGAGATATTTTTCAATGTAAACAATTAGATGATTCTCCCTTTGATTTTTCTTCCCTCTTGTCATGGTAGGAGAAATATTGTCTTGTCACCATCCATGGAGCAGTAAAGACCTTTTAAAACTTTTTGCACCCCTCATTAACTACAAGCTAGCACTAACAGAGTGCACTGGCAATCCACATTAGGACTCAATACAACCCTCCCCATGCAGGTAGAGTTCAATCTCTCCAACTTTTTACAAATCACAGAGCAGATTTACCTGAGAGGACTGTGGACCAATCCTATTAGTAAAACAGGAAGCTGCATATATCAGTACCTTACAGTATGGATGTTTGCCTACAATACTTTTCAGAATTTTACCTGAGCATATTAATATATTTTCTGTATAAAGACTGTACTATTGATTTCCTGCATCATGACTTCCCAGAAGAGAAAGCAAATAATAAATTAAAAATATTTTCATTTAACTTCTCCTCTATTTTTTGCTCTTAATTTACTAAAAGGTATTGTAAACCACAAAAGATCAATTTAAAATAAATCATAAGTTACCTTATCTCTAGGCTGCTGATTCCATTCACTGGGTTTGTGTATTTTAATGACAATCTAAAAATAAGAAACAGATTTTTAATGTTAGAGTAGTCAGTTTTAATTAGATCATTGTGACATTTCAATTTGAGGGATATATTGTAAATCAGTAGGCAATTACAAAAGTATATAGCAAAGGTTCAGTACATAGAAAAATATGACTAAATATTTCTAGGGTTTTATTTACCCAAGAGCAGGTGCTTCAAAGTAAAGGAAAACAGAGATCATGTTGCATTAATGTACTTCTAGCTGAGTTACTACCTCGTAACTAGCAATATTCCCCTTCAAGGGAATGAAATTATGATCTCATTAATGCCAGTGGAGATTTTTGTGATTGTAAGATCAGGCACAAGGAAACCTGTTTGGACCAAATGCAAACAAACAAGGAAGTAGGGAACATAAGAAGAAAAAAATGGTGAAAATAAGAGGCCTCATCTGAAGAGTTTTTGTGGTCTTGACTTAACTTTTTTCTTCTAAGAATACATTTTCTAAAAAAATTTGGATGCTTTAGAAGAAGAAAATTAAAATAGCAATAATTTTACATTGTAATATTTCTGAAAGTTTTCAGAATTACATGTATTATGATATGAAATTTCTTATGCTACTCACGTTGTGTTGCTGTCTGAGCAGTCAGAGGCAGAAATATCCACATTCTGTGCTAAAAATGTTGCATTTGTCAAATCTATTAAAACTGAACGGTTGGCTTTGAGGCTGAAATTACTAGCATAAAAAAGGATGCATGTATAATTTCCTGTGGTCACATTCAGAGGAGGATATGATAAACTGTCTTCTTCTTCAGCAGCCATTAATTGTCGCCTTAAACCTGCCACCACATCAGTTCTTCTAGAAATCTGGAATAACAACAGATTAACAATTCATGCCTTCGTAAGAGTCATTTCAGTTGAAAACAGACCTTCACCATTCTGTACCATAAGCACCTGTTCTTCTTAAATCCTCAATCAACCTCAATATTTGTTACCGTCTGTCTATTTAACTGGTGGTGTGGGGGCTAATGAAGTAATGTTAACCAAGGTTCCCATGGCTAGGTGTCCACATGTGAAAATAAGCACCACTAATCTCAGGCAAATGAATGTAAAACAATGCTGATAGTGTTGCCTTAAGACAGTAGAATTCATTTGTGCTAACAGGTAGTAGATTTTTTTTCCCCAGAAGAATATATTGAAAGAAATGAGCTTTTTTTTCTGCAATAAAATCAAAGAAAGAAAATTTCAGCTTGCTAGTTCAGTGACACTCTCCCCTTAAGTAACAGTAACAGTTTTTGCAGTCTTCACTTTAACAAGAATGAGAGCAGTCTACTTAGCTACAGCAAGCTTATTTTTAGACTGTTCTGATGACTTCTGGAAAAAGAAGACCTTTGCTCATTTGGCTGATGTGGTGAACTCCTACAAGAGACACATCTGCTTTTAGGATATTTCCAGGAATTCTATTTAGTAGGTAATGCTTTTTAAAAAATGCCCAGAACATCCTTGGTAAAGCAGACCCACAGATATCAACAGTTAAAGCAACCTTACCTTACCACACAACAAATTTATTCTGTTCTTATCTTACTCCTCACTTCTTACTCTATTTATATCTGGGATATTCCACCTATTTTTGAATCCCATGTCAGCTTTACACTTAGTATGCTACAAGTGGCCTCTACCCTTGTATAACTCTAGGGTACAAGAAATGAAAGGCATCACAAGGGTTACAAGGGTTACCAGAACTGTAATTATGTGGAGCTATTGCCTAGAGCTACTTTTCATGGGTTTAAAGACAGTCAAGGACCATTTTCCAGTCTGAATAAGAGACTATAATATTGCTTTATAACCTGCCTGTGGAGAGGGGCCCCAGAAGATTTTGGTCACCTTAATGGCTGCTCTGTAAACGCTATTGGCCATCTGTTATTTACAGCTTGTCTTTGCAGGTACTTCATTCTATCAATTAAGCAGAATGGGCTGCATTAAAACCCTTTGACTAAATGCTCCAGTGAAGAATGCAATCTTTCCCTCCCAAACATGCATACTTTATGAAATTCTTTTTAATTCAGAGTAGTGCCTTTTCAAATACATCAGAACAAGCACTACTTTAAATGAATACCATTTTCTTTAAAAGAAGAGGGTACAACAAAAGAAAATATTCAACGTTTGATATAAAACTTTAAATCTTTCCTTAGACTTTCCTGAAATGTAATCATTTTATTTCAAACTGAGAGGAAAAGCTGAAGTCTAAATTATATCCTGTCTAACTATTGACTTCACTATGTGGGCCCCATGTATCATCTAAAGAGGGCTTTAAAAACCACCTGCTAAGGGCTGAAAACAATGCTACATTGGATATTGTGATTGGGATAACTTGGGGGATTAAGTCAAAGTACCTTAAAATAAAAAGAAAGCTATTAACTGTAATCACAAGACTACAGCTTTATTTCTATTGCTCTCGGAGCAGTACTTTGCCAGGAGGCTCTTACATACAGATTCTCTTGTCTCTCTCAGAAAGTATATGAACCAAAAGAGTGTAAACCTGGAAAGAAGGGCTTTCAGAGACAAAGAAATCCAGTGATTTGATAGGAATAGGCAGATCCATCAGGTCAGTGCACAGCTCCAAGGCTGGTGTCAGTGGAAAAATTTTGCATTTGTTGACCATGGGATAATCTACTCAACATGAGGTCCACTGAAACCTGATGGGATGCACCTGTCTCGGAGGGGAAGAAGAGCTCTGGCCCAGGAGCTAGTGGGGCTTGATGACAAAACTTTAGATGAGCTTGGAAGAGGGAAAGGAACAAAACCAGGCTGCCCAGTGACGAGCAATGAGATGGTGTGCCAAAACTTGGGGAAATGAGCATTAACACGATCCCTCAATCTGCTTCCAACTCAGCATATTCTGTGATTATGTGAATTAAGCATGCTCGAAATCAGAGAGAGATTTTAAAAAATTTAGTCTTCAGGCTGGAAGGAGGATCTCTGAAACAACACAACCTGGGACCCACTGGAGGCCTGAGGACAGCAGTTGCTCCTTCCAGGTTACTGCAGCGGGAAGCTGAGAGCTTCCCCACTCCATCCCTGTTTCTCTGTTTAAGGAATATTTTCTTTTTCTTTTGTTGCTGCACAAACATGAACTAACCAAACCAAAATCATTCTCTGATGTCATATATTTCATGCTAAACTATAAATCACAAGACACTTCCTTGACAAATGTATTATATTTACATTGAATTACTGTAAATCAAATTAGATGATTTAGGAACAATACATTGTGGAAATGTTGCCAATCATTAAACCATATTTAAATCTGTCGTTCAGCGTGCCCTTCACCTAATCTGAAATGAGGGATGTGTGAATCACTGTCTCATTCTTACCAATGGCACTTTTGATCTCAGTCATCAGTGAACAACAGCAAGACCTGAATAAATAATGCACAGAAAAGAAAAAGAAAGGGCCCCACTTATATTTTCCTAGACCACAACAGAATGTTGTAATTACTAACTGAACCTGCAACAGAGGTAGTCTGAACAAACTTCTTCCCTTTGATCTGTTTTTCAAGCCCCCTAATTGAGAATCATTTCTCTTGGAAATGAGAAAGGAAGCAGATCCAGCAAAGTTTTGATATACAACATACAAATCTTTTTCAAAGCAAACAGACCTTACATCCAAAACTACTCATTTTGTTGTTGTTGCCACAGTTGCCAACACTGAGTGGCTAGAGACAAGAAAAAAGATTTGGGGCCATTTTATACTTTTGAAATTACAGCTGAAAACAAATATGAATCAAATAGTTGTAAACACATATGAGAACCATACAAAATACTGTGAAAATGAAACTTTCATTTGCTGAAATGATGAACGGTAATGAACAACAGAAACAGACTACATTTTACACTGGTTACAACATGAGATTTTTGAATATCAGTTCAATACATGATTCTATCTTCTGTTTCAATCTTTTGTTTCTTGACTTCTTATTGCTGTGTTAAGGTGTGCACATCGAGAATAAGAAAAGTGTCCTGGTGGTGCTTGCTGCTCCTTTTCATTTCTAACAGCATAGATTTACAACCACATCCTTTCTGTGGGATTGCTGCTCTTATTGAAATGGTATTTCTGTACTTTGAAGGAGGGAGGTGAGAAGGCAGAAGGGTCCATTCCCTTTCTATTTTAAATCTGTACCTTAGTTTAGTCCATACATCCATTCTACATTGTGCACTACAGTGTGTTCTCTGTATACACCTGATTTGGATGGCAAATGGCAATTCTTCCAATTTTAGTCATAACCTGATTAAGCCAGTTGTTAGTATTGCAAAACTACACAAGAATCCTAGCTTCTTAAAAAAAAAAAAAAAAAAAAAAAAAGAAAAAAAAAAGAAAAAAAAAAAAGAGTGCAGTGTCAGAGCCAGATACTGCTTATTAGCATTACGCAGCATAGCATAGCAAAAATGAAGAAAATAACCTGAAAATATTTAGGGAATGCATGTAGAGACAAGTTCAAAATACATTGCAAAAATGCGGACAAAGAATCTTTTTGGATCACATATGATGGCCTAAATCATGAAGTGCAAGGTCCAAGGAGGGAGGGCAGGCACTGCAACTTCTACAATAACACCACAAAGACAAATACCTTTTATCTGAACTGGATTTTGGGTTTGGTAGATGGAACTGCATCTACACATCATGTACCAACTGTAACTCTTTTCACAGGATACCAAAAGAACTGTATGCTTGCATTTTCTAAATTTGCTTTGATAGGCACCATCAAAATATTTTATTTTTTTGGCAAGACATCCTTTAAAAAATGACACTAGGAGGCTGCCATGTGCTCAGTGCAGAGGTTCTGCAGAATGGCAGATCATGCTTCTTTCTGGGGTTTGGCTGTGGCATTTCAGAGGCCACTCAACATTCACATCCCAGCCAAGTATCAGCACATTTCAAATGCTTATTCTGAAATTATCATTTCATATTCCTTCCTACACAAACAGATCAGTTTTCCTCCATGTTTTCTATTTAATGTGGCATCATGGTCTCTCTATGGATAGCATCACCACCATTCCTGCTAATACACCCATTTTCCTGAAGGATAGTGTATCACGAATCTGTGATGCAGGCAATCTCACTGCTAAAGGTCAACAATTTGAAAGGCAAGCATTAGAATTTGGTATAACTGTAAAAATGTTCTTTGTGGTATCAAATTTACAAAATCACACACGCAGCAAATAGAAATATATTTGATTGGGCTTATTCACCTGTCAGTGGAAGACTAGCATAACAGTATTTTAAGCTGTCAAAATCTAGAACATCTAGGAGAGTTACCAATTATCTCTATTTTTGAAAGTTTTAACTGTTTACATTTTTATAATTTCTAATGTTTTGGGATTTTGTTTTTTAATTCCCCTGTAGGCAGACTTGTGGCTGTCTCAGACCTGGAAGTGTTTAATGGGCCAGGTTGGACAGGGCTTAGAGCAACCTGGTCTACTTGAAGGTGTCTCTGCTCATGGCATGGGGATGAGAACTCGATGATCTTTAGAGTCTCTTCCAACCCTATTTTATGTATTTGCAACTGTAAGCTTAAACAAGACATCAGAACAAATTTCAATAGCACATTGATATTTTTCCAAGAAGAATCCTTGACCTCTGTTTCCCATCTCTATTATTACTCTGATGAAGCAGGTAAAAAAGAAATGGGCATTCATTTCTTGACAATGATTACTATCATTTTAGTGCCTCGCAGGATATGTGACCAACCTTACTGTCTCACATTAGTATCTGATGGCTTCCCTGTTGAACCATGCACACTTCTGCCAGCAAGCCAAATGGCTTGGCAATTGTGACACTCAGCTGGTACCTGGTGTTCTGCATCACCCAGGGTTTTTCACAAAAACAAAGCTGGGACACAAATGTTAAAGTCAAAATGCACATCTTACAGTTAGAGATAATGATCTCACTGTAAAACATAATGTTCTCTTTTATAATTGATAGAATTGCTGTGACTTGTGGAGATCACCAAGTCATGAGCAAGCACTTCAAGATCTTCTGCTAGAAGAGGCAATAAAACCACAGTATTTACCACGCTGCTCAGTTCGGTGGCCTGCATAAACACAATCTGCACTATCAGCTCACATATACATGGCTGGATGGGCTTCTTCACAGGCCTGTCCTTCAGCAGCAGTGGGATGGATAAAAGATCTCTTGACTGTCATTTACAGAGAATGGAACTACTCTGTGCCACCAACACTGTGCAGAGGCAAGAGCGTTAGCAGGGACCATGCAAGCAACAGAACCCAGAGTAGAGCAAGGTGTTGTGATGCAGCACTTTTGAAAACAATCTACTTGAAAGGCTTTAAAATAAGGCAATGTATGGCACATACAATAACATCTGTAAATGCAGTCCCCATTTTCTGAAGAAATGTATGTCTCCTGTTATTTTCTTGCTACAACTTTCAATGGATTTTTGTACTGAACTTTTTCATCTAACCTAAGAAAGAGCAGGAACTTATTTATAAAAATATCCTGATTTTAGAAAGTAAACCAGAATAAGGATAAGCTGGACTAGAAGCTGAAAGGAGCTACTACACTTAATTTGTCACCTTAAATTTCAGTTAGGACAAATAACCCAAACATAACTATTTCAATGAAAACAATGTATTGGTCATATTCAACAGTGTTAGAATTTGCTTACACCTTTTTAGTAGATCAGATTTTGCAAGCAATATACAAAAGAGAGAAAAAAATATATTAAGAACTTGCCTTGTAAAACAAAATTAATCCTGAAAGGAGTCTACCAGATGTAACATTCAAGAAATATTTGCTGATGCCAATGTCCCCAGGCTAAGCATTAGATTTTGGGTCCTGTTTCAGGCAATTCTGCCTTAGATATAAAAGAAGCTACAGATTTTGCATAATTTTTAGACTGCTAGGGGAATACCCACTTCAAACTGGGGTTTTTTTTCTCCTTTTTTATGTCCATATGTAAAATTCAGGTTGCTATGGGAGATGTGAAAAAGGATGGAGGAGTGTCTGCTGCAAGAAAATGGAACAGATATGCAGTGAGAGTTGGACAGAGGTTACACCGGGGTCTGGTGGGTTACTTAATTGAAAAACGCAGACAGGAGCCAAAGTGTTACTCAGAGTGCTAGGAGAGTTGCCAGCACTGTTTGTTCCAGATGTAGTCTAGTCACAGGGAAATTAAAAATCTAAAAACCCTTAAAATTTTCCCTTTCTCTTCTTAATATTTATATCTTGCAGGACTTTGGAGGACTGATCTGCAAAACTAGCCAATAAATCTAGCAAATTGGATCTTTTGACAGGAAAGTTAAAACAAGTATTTTTTTCACAGAAAATCCATAAAAAGCTTTTTAACTTCTACTCTGCTTTCTTGCACTTAATATCCATATAATTTTTCTGGCAGTAGGGTATGTAAGCTAAAAGGTGTATATATATAAATAAAATCCACGTCAAAAGTCTAGATAAAGCTAATCTTGGAAATAATATCCATGGATTTCCTTAAGATTTGCATGCTTTAGTTTCTCTTGACAAACCTTTCTTCATCTTCTAAGTTTTTCTCAAAATAGACATTTCCACCAAAACCTAGTTAAATCTTCCAGTTAACACACCTCATCCAATGTCATCAATCACAATTTCATAATTTCCTTTATCTCCTACCTGTCTAGCCCATCAACTAAACCAACATGAGACCAAAGCATGCAATCTTTCCCAGCAGCTAGGTGGAACTACCACCTCTGTGTCTGCTAGTTATGGATCCTTGTCAGGATACTTTGATATTAAACTTTGGAAAATCAAAATTTATAAGGTGAGAAATTAGAATTTCTTACTAGAAAACAAACACCAACTTCCTTTCAGCATTCTTGTAGGATTGTTTTACCAGCTTGATGCCTATTACTGCTCTTACACCATATCCAAGCTTCAGTGCCAGGTAGTGGCAAGCCTGGCTGAGGATTTGGTTTAACCACAGTCAGTCACTCCTGCTGGAGGTTCAGATGCTGAGAATTGAGGATCAGGAGCAAGGAATATTTTTAGGGTCATAAGGAAATCATGTATTGGGTAGAAGGAAGGAGCTTTTAACAGCGAGAAGGCACAGCAGAATCCAACATTCACCTTCCAATAGTTCTGCTAACATAAGGCAAGAAGCTCTCCCTGTTCTGTTGCAGAATTTTGCAAGTGATTTGGCTGAAAGTCCCAGAAGAAGAGATATCTAGCTGTTAAAATAACTGAGGTTTAATTTTCATACTGTAGTGCACTAAAAAGTAGAATGTACTTCTTCTGATTCATTAAGTATCAATCTAGGAAATCACTCAATTACTTGGTCTAAATTGGAAATCAAATCACAATAATAGTTGCAGAGTTTCAATAAAATTGTAAACATTGAGGTTTTCATAAAACAGAAAAGACAGAAGAAGAACAAAATATATTGTGTAATATCAAATTTGATGTCAGGCATCACTTTATGTACAGCTTTCAAAGTAATGCTTCAATCAACAAATTAAAAAATATGTCTGTGGCATTTTGTCAGGAAAGGGATTACTTTTTTGCTTTTTTTCTGGTCTACAAGTGACACTAAAGTCATAACTCAATAACAAAGATTGCTGTGTGAGGCTGGAGTGAGTTGGTAGGCCTACATGGGTCAGAGTAGTGCTGCCTGCCTAAGTGGGATCCCAGGAGAAACAATGACTTGTCAACCTCACGCAGGACAAATTTGCCTCTTCTCTTCCAGCATCCCCAGCTAACAGTCCAGGGGGGCACTGGCAAATCCTAGAGCTCTCCCACCACTGCCTCTAGGTCTGCTGTACTTTTAATGCTGCTAGCACAGGTGACTGTAGAGGGGTCTGACCCCACAGGACTATTTCCTCAAAGGATATTAATACCACAGCTTTCTTTAATCAATTGATTTTCTAATTAGACAGCTTTCTAAAAGGAAGCATATAATGTATTAGTTGACTGAAATCCATTTCAATTTAAAGTTGTTAGCTAGAAGGAATGGGTAGTAGAGTCCTCAGAAAGAAATAAGCTCTGTGTTTCAATGCCAAAACGTATTAATATTCTGTTAACTTTTTATTAACTCCCTGGCTACTTCTTAGCTTTGTATGCTTAGTGCTCTAATGTACAAACTTTAGAGACTTGCAGGCAATTCCAGGTTTACAGATTTTTATGGAAAAGCCTTTAGGATTTGATAAAAGTAACTTTTAGAGAGAATATTTTGATATCCATCCCTAAAGGAAAGGTATATTCCTCTGCTAAAATCATAAATATGTTTGAAAATCCGTTAAAAATTATCATAGTTTATCCTAACTTTAGTGGTATGCATGCTGCACTTTGGAGTTTAAATGGCTGCATAATTTGACAGTTGGAGTCAGTGATCTTAGAGGTCTTTTCCAATCTTAATGATTCTATGGTTTTGGATGCACAAGGACTATGTATGAATAATGATGTCCCATCTTTACATTTTCAAATGGCAGGAAATCACTATTTGACGGCTTTGAACAGTCTAATACTTCAGGAAATCACATTCAGGGCAAGAGTTAAAAATTAGAGGAAAACACAGCTGCTACCTGAATAAATATAGGAGATCTAGAACAGCACAACAAAATCCTACCACAGAACACTGAAGTTCCGAAATCAAAACTTTCTGTGGCACTACATAAAGAAAATAATTTTTTTCAGAAATTTTTATAAAGTGAAAAGAAAAACAGAATATGAAATTTCATTTGAAACTAAAATTAAATAAGCCAGGGTTCTTCTAACTAGTCCTAACTGTATTACAGACTGGATGCATTAAAACTTAGGGCTTTGTTATTCTGCCATCAGGTCTCACATTTCCCAGGATATGTAATCTGCATTTCACTGATTAAGAGCCAATTTTTATGTCTTGTGTTAGTAAAGTGTGCCTTTGTTCCTCTAACAGCTATTTCTCTAGCACAGACAACAGAGGCTGCAGAACAAAACAAATGATACAGGATACACATGTGTTTTTCAGTGCACAGAGAATTCCTGTGATTGCACAAGCTTGTTCTTTTACAAGCTTTCACTTAATTTCCTATGGAGGGAAGGAAGATGAAGTACTGCAAGTAGATATTTAGGGTAAGGCTTGCTCTGACCATATGCAGAGGCCACCCAACCATACAGCCACATATCTCTGAGCTCCTGGCTTTTAAGCCCCAGGTATCTCATGGTGGGGATTCACATACATGGTCATCTTCTGGGTAGATGTAATAGTTTCCCACTTCCATAGGGTTCTATGCTTCCCTAAAATGGGACTGTATATCTCCCTGTGAAAAAGATCACGCCAATGGGCTTTGGTGTCATAAGAAGGCACTGAAGACATAAGTCTCTGTGCTCACACAGTAGCAATGAACAGGGAAAAGATTCAGAGCTCCCAGAGACAATTTGCAGATGCTTAATCACAAGGATCTTGAGAATCCAGCCTGTTTCACTGTACTGAAAGTAGGGATGCAGGGAAGAGTGCACCAGGCTTGAGCTACCACCTACCCGATTTTCACCTGACACAGCCACTTCTTATGGATTTCCTGGTTGCCAGCAGAACAATGATTTATGTGCAGCAGGCTTTTTTTTTTTAATGATGTGGCAATTATTTTCATTTTCAGAGGTGGCATTTCTACAACAACCTAATAGGCGAGCACGAGGAGGAAAGTCTGTGAGCTTCTTACAGGGGAGCTTTGTTTATTCTGTTGGCTGCCTCTTCCGGCTCTTGGCCTTTAGTTAAATAAGTTACATATTACTTTTCACACTCCTGTCCCAGAGAAATGCTATGTCAATATCCCTAGCTTCCACTGCCAAGACACGAGACCAGCTAAACTGTGTGAGGGCAAAGGTCCACCTAGCTCACAGCCTGAGCTCCTGATAGTAACTGGCAGCTAAAATAAGGAAAGGGTAAATACAAACAATACTTGTCCTAGGATGCACTCTTTGCTTTCTGTAATCTTTGGGTTAGAAACCTTCAGGGCTAAAGGTTGCATTCAAACCAACAGATGTAATAGGACCTTTCTGCCACCCATCTTTCCTATCTTTCTTCTATTTGTTTATACAATCACTGAAATCTGTGTGCCTTTGTCATCCAAAATTGTTCACTTTTTTTCTTTAAGGGATTTTGCTGCCCCTGAATTCCCATGTTAGGGTCTGAGTGGTGATTGTAATGAACATTTTCCAGAGAAAACAAGTAATATTTCCTGTTCAACTTCTCCATGTAATTGACGGTTTTATTTATTATTTCCCTCTTGAATTTCCCTTACTTTTCCTAGCTGCAATATTTTAATCTTGTAGTTTTACTGTATCCTTTGGAGATGGGGTGGCCAGAACCACATGCACTATTCCACTGGCAGACTTGTACTCAGTAAGGGCTTAGTGAACTGACACTTTCTGCTTTGCCCTCCTCCTTTCCAAATGGTGGGTAACACTGCTTGCTATTCATCCTGCTGCTGACTGCTGGGATGTTCCAAGAGATCTACCCACATTTGTAGTGCAATTCCTGTTCTGAGAAATAGCAGCCACTCACTACAGTGTAATATGCATATTTGTTTTCCCTATGTGTTACTTTTCTTCAGACCGGTTTGTATCTGTCTTTCTATCACTCAGAAATGCAGTGCTTTGAGTGGTTTCTCCAACCTGTCAGTACATCAGCAAACTTTGGCACCTTTGGATTTCAGCCCCATTTCCATACCAAGGACTGCTGAACAGCGCAGGCATCAACATCAATCCCCACAGAATTCCACCAGCAAATACTCCCCATTGTGAACATGACTCCTTTCTTTTTATCCTTTGTTCCTACTTTTAAAGATTTTACTTCTGCTACTAAATAATTCTACTTTTTTACCCTTTTTACTTTAGCGACACAGTCACTTTAACTTGCACATCCTATGCCTCTTAGAGAACACTGAAACCACACAGTATTTTCTTCATAGATCCACATATTTATGATTAGTTTCAACTGGTTTTGGCAATATGGAAGGTAAGTTTCCTGGAAGTACTTCTCTAGACATATGGAGCCTCTTTTCAAGCCCCATGTCACATGTGAAACATCCTGTTCCCTTGCAATGAAGGCTAAACTATTTTTTAAATTTTCATATATATTTTAAAATTTGTAATTCAAAAAATTGTAAATTGGAAATCATGATGACAGTTTGGCAGTTTCTTATTTTAGTTTAAACTTAAGAGAATAATATATGACCTTGACGACATGGCACAATTGATTTTATTGATTTATTCTAAAATATCTTCTATTACTAATGGAGTAGCAGCAAAATGTTTAGAGGCTCAATGACTATTGAAAAAGTGTTTGAAGTGAGAACTTCCTTATGTTCTACCACAGCAATGATCAACACACAGGCCATTTGGCTTTGCATTGTCACTCATTTTTCTGCATTTGTCTTTTTTATTTGATCCAGTACTCTCTGAAAGAATTCCTGTCTAATGTGTTTTTATGAATAGTTTTTGGGTCTGTTGCACATTGTTCCTCTGAATCTCTTTAGGTCTGGCATATGATACTGAACTAAATTTGCAAGAATTTATATTCCTTCTAATTTTCTGTATCATACAGGACTATGCTTTTTGAAGCTTGACTATTACTTTTAATAGCCTCCCTCTTTCACTATGTTGATTATGCCACAGTTTGGGATGTTTCCATGTGGGAAGGAGGGTGAGGGGGAAAATGCTTTTTTGACATATAGCTTGACCTTTTACATGTTGTGTTGAAGCAGTTTGTATTCCAGATACAAGCCGTGTCAGCCAACATAATTAGTAGAGATTATTGGGCAATGTATCAAATCACAGACAGATGGATTATTTTAATTTTTATGGTAAAGATGTTTCACTTGGATATTGTGTTCAGCCTCAGTCTTCAAAGACTGTTCTTAGAATAGGTCTCCAGGATTCTCAGAATATTTATCTTTGTTTCCTGGAATCCAAAATTCCTTTAAAACATAACATCAGTCCTTTACAGCTCTATTCTGTAACTCCAATACTTTTTTTACCTAGGCATTTTCCTTCCAGAAAGCGTTTACTATGCCCACCAACATGTCATATAAATATGCTTGTTTACAGTTACACATTCCATTTAATCTATCCTGTTTTACCCTTATACCTTAATTTCATTCTGCATTATTATGTTTATGACTTCTGCTTATATATGACTGTATCTTTTCGAATACTCATTGCAATTTTTATCCCTGCATTTTACCAAATTCTGGTAAATTATAGTCCTAAAACACAATTCATCCTTATCTGTGTCCTTCTCCACCATACCTCCTCCACCCCAGTTTTCTTGGTTCTTAGTTTTAAAAGCAAAATAAATACAACTTTCAGATTTGGTCTATATGGAATATCTGTACAGGTTTCACCTATGCCTTAAAAACTTAGCATCTGAAAATAACAAAACTGTTCTGATCAGATAAAAAACACAATAGCTTAGTTCCATGCTGCCCTTCATTAAGCAGTGAAGTGCATAAACATATATTATATAAATATTATACAAAATGTAAGCTAAAGTTGTAAAAATGTTTTAAGTAAGTGAATCTTAACTCACTGTGGTGTAAAGTCTAGAGCTGAAGGTAAAACCACTAGTTATTTCTCTGAATTCCTCACTAACACATGGAATGAATCATACAGATTTGCTAACAAGAATCTCTCACATTTTCATCACTCAATTTTGAAACTAATTTGACTAGATGTTTGTTCATCTAGAGTGACAACTAACTGGCTTCAACCTGCCTCAAGCAGTTCTTTTGCAGCTATTTAAAAATACTCTACCTGTGTCAGAAAAAATTCTCAAAACTGAGTTTGCTAGGAATAATCAAATGTACATTCTTCATCTACAAGTTAAAGTTTATGCTTTATTATAATGTATTATTATAATGTTTTATTATAATTATTATTATAATTTATTATAATTTAATTATAATTATAATTAAGTGAGGAGAGGAGAGGACCAAAGGATAAGGAATTCCTTTTGTTTTCTTCTTTTAGGCTGGAAACACCAATGCTTTATTACACTGTGTCAAATGACAGTTGCTCCTTCAAATGTAAAAATAGAAGACTAAATGAATAAGGAAATTCCTGTACTCAAGGGTATGTGAGGATACTTAATCTACACTCCAGCTCCTGAAATGGCATTATAAGTATTTTTCTAACGTTTGTTCATGGGAAAGCTCACATTATGTAATGTTTGAGTATATTAAATGGTCAAAAGCATTCCATTAGCCAGAAGCTGTGAAGACAGTGGGGTGGCTGTTGCAGCGTTTAATCTCCTCAGAGTGGCAAACTGAAGAGTCAACAAAGCAGAGGAGAGCTGGATGTAAGTGGAAGATGCAGCAGAGTAAAATATGATGCATTTTAAAAAATGTGTTAGATAGAAGGCAGAAACAAAGAAAACATAACCACAAGCACTTGACAAAGCACATTAAAACTTTTCATACTCCTTTCAGCTCAGATGCACAATTCACCTGAAGATATCTCCAAGAGACACTTTTTAGGTGTCAAAAGGAACCACTCATGTGACAGATTCCAATGTTACTTGTGGCTGTGAAAAGTTCCTATAACTCATACTGCTTGGCTCTGAGTGGTATTAAAGACTCAACACCCAGAAACACCAACAACAGCAGACAGCTTGTAGAATGAAGGAATCTAAAGCTGATGGTAACTGAAGCTCTCTGAAAATGTGGAGGCAGTACAGAAAATTTAAACAGCATTTCACAACGCATCTGTAAAAAGTGGAGTCAACAAAATGAGTATCAGCTGGAATGTAGCCATAAATCTCCTTTTAGCAATATCTGGTCCCTTAGTATTCAATCTCACTGAGAAAAGATAACAACTATAAAACTGTCTTGCAGTTTCAGAAGAAAACTAGTAAAAATGTTACAGGGACACTTATGAGTATCAGAAGAATGGGGACCTTGATGAGATTTATGATTTGGAGCATATCTGTCTTTAAATATTTGCAGCCTTTTTAACGTCTCCAATTACAACAGCAAGGTAAAATTATGCATTACAACTGTAAGCCAAAACACTAACCAGAAGAAAGCAAAGTAGAGGGGTGACCATTATCAAACTCCTCAAGAACACAGAAATTCATATATTCATGAGAACTCCTCATGAAAGAGTAGAACAAGGACAGCAGAGAGGTTTGGCTCTCATGAAGAAAAATAAGTTATCAAATGATTTTCAAACTGAAGGAAAGTCTTGGGCAGACACTCCTCATATCTTGAGATAAGTTTCTGGTTTTAATGGAAAAAAATATGAGAAATGTTGAGTGAGAGTTGTCTGACTCTATGTACATGTCAAGATCTAACCTAAACATGATGACTGCCTTTAAGGGTGAATTTGATCTCATCCTGCAGTAGTTTCCTACAAAACAGTCAGAAGGATCATATTCTAAAAAACCCTTGATTGTAAAGAGAACTCTGGTTGATTTCAGATATAGACATATAGATTTCACTTGCATAGAATTAGGTGATACAAATCACTCCCTCAGCCAGAGAAATCCCATCTTATCCCAACTCAACCAGACCTACAAGGCAAAGCATTTCAAAGCATGAGCCACAAGACTCAGCAGTTGCCTTGTTGGAGGAAGGCAGCTCCTTTATGAGATGGTGGGAGGAATCATCAACTGGTTAGTGAAACCATTTCAAGTAGGTCACCAAGTAGTGTCTCTTTCAGTCTTAATTCTGTCTTCCAGCTTCAAATCATAGAACCATAGAATGCCTTGAATTAAAAGGCACATTAAAGATCATCCAGTTCCAAGCCCCTTGCCACAGGCAGGGATACCTTCCACTGGAGCAGGTTGCTAAGGGTCTCATCCAGCCTGGCCTTGAACACTTCCAGCGATGGGGCATCAGCCTGTTTCAGGGCCTCACCACCCTCACAGTAAAGAATTTCTTCCTAATATCAAATCTAAACCTATTCTCTTTCAGTTTAAAACCATTCCCCTTTTTCCTGTAACTATATGCTCTTGTAAAAAAGCCTTTCTCCAGCTTTCCTGCAGGTTCCCTCCAGGTACTGGAAGGCCAGCAATTAGTTCACCTAGAAGCTTTCTCTTCCCCAGGCTGAACAATCCTAACTCCCTTAGCTTTTCCTCATAGAAGAGGCGCTCTAGCCCTCCAATCATGCTGAAACTGGAACAGAACAAGAACCAGTCCAAACAAATCTCCATCATGCACTAGGGTAATGAACTGATAATTGTAATAACCTAAAGGCATATGTCTGCACTGACTAAAGTAAATAGCTCTGGTTCATCAAATCAGAAAAGACACTCAATCATAGGTGAGTTTTGCTCATTAATTCACGTTCTTGAAGCCAATACCAGTCTGGAATCTTTTCTAATATATGCATTTCTCACATCTATTTTTCTCTGCTTGTGGCAATGGAAGAACAAACGAATATAACATAGTGATGTTATTAAGCCATAAACAGCCCAAGAGCAATGAGGCAGAGCTTTCAGACGAGAAGCATCTCAAAATTGTCATTTTGAGAGCTTTATTGTATAAAATCAACTTACTTAACTAGAAGGAGATTACCTTTTTTTTTAAGTGTAATACCTAAAGCTAATTTCCTTCATCATTCGGAGAATAAGGCCACTAGTGAATGCAAAATCTTCCACAGTGAATGATAGCTATACAGTTTACATAGTGCATTTGAAAATAATTCTAAAAATGACTAAAGCATTTTACTTCCTATATATATTGATCTTGGCTATCACTGGGGAGTGATCCTGTAACATCTAGATCATGCCATATAGTCTTTATAGTTTAAGCAAAGGGAGTTAGTATTTTCACTTACAGTAATGAAACAGTTCATACCTTCCACAGTCCAAGCCACAGATATGCAATACGTACCAAGGAGAGGTTATATGCAAATACACAGTGTGATGAACCCTCAAAAGTACATCCTGCTCTGGTTCTTCTAGTTCTGTACAGAATTTGATAACCTTGAACGCACTGAAATAACTTAAAGTTACTGTGAGGGGCCAAAAAATGTTTCAAATGGTTTTATAAAGTATTAAATTTATACAATTGAGAAAAGTTTAAATTGCTTATATTTTAAAAATGTAGAACATCTTAAAATACATTGCTTTAATTATTTAAAAGTGCTTCAGCTGCTCAAATTTAGCTACTTTAATTTGGAAAGCCTGTTGAAATATGCATAGATTTAAAATCTTTTTTAAATTGATAAAAAATTCCTTCTTTTAGCTCCAATTTTTCATTAATTAAAAATATTTTTCATTCCAATTGTTCTAAATGAAATTTTCAGCTAAGAATGCCCATATGCTTTTGATTTCAAACAGTTAAGAGCCATAATAACAAAGTAAATTTTATTTTTATTTTGGATCTTTGTTAAAAAAAGAGATAGAGAAAAAGGCAGATTACAAGTTCTGGACTAATATTCTCTCCTTTGTCACAGAATATCAATGTGAGTTTGCTTCCTTATGCTACTGTTTTTTTTTTTTAACTTTGGTCTCCAAAATCCCATCTCTGGAAGTTAATTTCACAGGGTGAAAAAAGTTTTCATTTTTCTTCAGTAGAACTAGCCTTTGTCTCAGAGCCTGAAGGGACTATTGTAATCACCTTGTTGGATTAGTCAGAGGTTCAAGAGCATCCCTCCATGCAAAAAACCATACTACTTTTGAATGAACACAGAACACCTTTGAGGGGCTCATCCACTACTGGCTTAAAGAACATTTATGAAGTCCATGTAAGTGGCCTCTTACTCTTCTTTTGGATAAGATAAAGGGACTTCTCTCTACACCCACTGAACACAAGTTTTCTAGGTTTTATTCTTGTAATAAGAAGGGCAGTGCATTTTTGATTGTGCTACTTCCTGAAAACCTTCCAGCCTCTCAAGATCCTGTTGGGATTTCTCACACTAGATCTAGACAATCACACAAATGTCTTTCGTGTTGCCTAAACCAAGGAAAGGCAGGTGAAATGTTCTGTAAGTAACTGGATGGTGTTCCATGTTCCCTAGCGCTTGTTCTTATGGGAGACTTTAACTTGCCAGATGTCTGCTGGCAGCTCAACACAGTGAAGAGGCAGTCTAAGAGGTTCCTGGAGTGTGAGGAAGATAAATTCCTGACAGATCTGGTGAATGAGCCTACAAGAGACTGCGCTGCTAGACCTGCTGTTTATGAACAGAGAAGGGCTGGTGGGAGATGTGGTGGTCAGAGGCTGCCTTGGGCATAGTGACCCCAAAATGACAGAGTTTACAATTCTCAGTGAAGTGAGGAAGGGGGTCAGCCAAACCTCTACCTTGGACAGTTTCTCCAGACAAATATGTCCAGGAGAGTTAGACATGCTTCAAGAAAGAAATCTTAAAAGCATAGAAGCAGGACATGCCCATGTGCCAGAAGATGAGCTGATGGGGGAAGAAGACCGGCCCGGCTGAACAGGGAACTCTGAGCCAAGGAAATTCTCTATCCTTGGATGTGGGGAAGGGTGGAACATTGTAACCAAGGACCAGTAAAAGGCTGAGGTACTTGTACTTTATTTGCCTCAGCCTTAACAGCAAGACTGGTTATCCTCATGGCAATATGCCCCCTGAGCTGGTAGACAGGGTCTGGGAGCAGAGCAGAACCCCCGTAATCCAAGAGGAAGTAACTAGTGACCCACTGTACCACTCAGTCACTCAGTCTGTGTGAGTACAAAGGAGCTGTTGGTGCTGGTTGACAGCAGCTGAACATGATCCACTGTGTGCTCAGGTGGCCAAGAAGGCCAATGCCATCCTGGCCTGTATCAGCAATAGTGTGGCCAGCAGGAGCAGAGCAGGGATTGTTCCCCTGAACTCAGCACTGGTGAGGCCACACCTCAAGTTCTGTGTCTAGTTCTGGGCCTCTCACTACAAGAAAGACATTGAGGGGCTGGAGCATGTCCAGAGAAGGGCAACAGAGCTGGGGAAGGGTCTAGAGAGTGAGTTGTATGAGGAGCGGCTGAGGGAGCTGGGGTGTTCACCCAGGAGAGGAGGAGGCTCTTGGGGACTTTATCATTTTCCAACTCCCTGAAAGGAGGCTGTAGCCAAGTGGGGGTCAGCCTCTTCTTCCAGGCAACTAGCAACAGAACAGAAGACATGGCCTCAAGCTGCACCAGAGGATGTTCAGGTGGGACATCAGGATGAATTTCTTCCCTGAAAGGGTTGTCAAGCATTGAAACAGACTGTGCAGGAAGGCGGCGGAGTCACCATCCCTGGAAGTGCTTAAGAAATTACTGGATGTGGCACTTAGTGCCATGGTTTAGTTGACATGATGGTGATCAAAGGTTCAATGATCTTGGAGGTCTTTTCCAATCTTAATGATTCTATGATTCCATTATCATATTAGGAGCTCAGATCATGTTACCTCTGAAACAGATAGACATGTTTGTTTCAAATTGCATTTTTTAGGATTCAGCCCATCCTTCAAATGTTTCTCTTCTTAATGGGAACTTTTTTTTTTCTCAAGGCAAGACTGTCTTCCATTTATTCACATTAAAATTAAAAATTTATATATTTTTTGAGTGCAACCTCATGTATATCATACAAAAAGATTACTCTGCATAAATAATTATCCTGCATTGTTACTTGTGATATGATGTGATATATAAATTACATTTTGACTATCAGCATGGGTGAAAACTTTACCTTGCAGTTGTAAACACCAAGTATTGATTAAAAGAAATTAAACCAATTAATTTTAAAATGGATACTTTAGTAGCCTTCAGTTAATTAATAACACTCCATCTACACTAACCAGCCACACTTGGAAGCTTACCACGTAGAACTCACTACAAAACCACTAGAGTTAAACTGAAAAAAAATTAACTTAAAGTTCTTAAAAATAGCAATAAGTTCTGCAGACAAAGGCAGATTTATAGTCTCCTAGAACAGTAAAACTTCAATATTTGTGTGATATAGCTATCATATATGAAAATTCATGCAATCATTTTTGGTCAAAACCTCACAGAATATAGATTGCTTGTCTGTATAATCTTGAAAATCATCTACAGAGTTCTTCTGTAAACATTGAGTTATTGGATGATAAAAATCTGACAGTTCTAGGCACTGAAGATTACTCACCCTTGAAGGTCTCAGCGCAGTATAAATTACTGAAAAATGAATCCCTCGTTCCTGCAGATCCATGGTCACTCTTCCAATTATTTTGTCTGTAAATAGAATCATGTATAATTCCACAAATTCTGTAAGCTGCAAAAGCTAAAACCCTACAGTAGTTGGAGAAGTAATGAGCTAGATGTTTAAGTTTATTCAGTTTGTTTAAGCAACTTAAGGGCTCATTTTATCTAGGTCTAAATAGCATAAGACACACTCAGTGTCTTGAAAAATACACAATTTCAGTGAGATAATATTAAAAAAATACAGCTGTTCAGAAAAAGGGGAGATTTTGAAACTGAAAAGTAAAATCACAGAAAATATACCTGAAAGTTTGAACTTTGGGCAATTAAAAGCAGGAGCAGAAGAAATCACTTAGGAGATGAGAGCACGATGCTCTGTCAGTCAAGTGTTAGTCATGTGACCAGTTAACAAATAAATAATAAAATTTAAGCAGTATTGTTCAGTGAATTACAAAATACACTTAACTACTACTGAGAAACAACACTCAAAATAGGGTGTTTAGTGTGGGGCATGATATGTATAACACTGGTAGCAATATTCCTTTTCCCTTCTATGGATTTAAAGGCTGCTTCTGCACTCCCAACCCGACATAGAAAATTTTCCTGTTCATTACATTGGAGGCCAAAGGAGAAATATTGTGGAATATTTCTGGAAAAGGAAGAAAAAGTCAAATAAGGAAGTGAGGGCCTTTCAAAGAGGTCCAGATATACCTTCACAAAAGATCCTCCTCTAGGTCTGAAACCACAGGCAGTTGTAGTAAATACTTACAACTGATAAATGTTTTCAATATTTATGCAGAAACATAAATATCTGCTTTTAAGGAGCACAATATTTGTGACTTATTATTAGTGTTGCTATTGGGACTGCTTGAGAAGCAAGCAAGCAAGCAGACTCACATTTACTGTTTCATAATATTCCTACTTCTGATTCATGTACCAGCCTGGTGGATGGATATTTTATAACCTGGACATACAAACTTCTTAGATTTTGAGGTTATACTTTACAGAAATTTTATTTTATTTGCATTTGCTGAAATTCAGAGTTTATATTATTATCTTCTTTAACCAATTCTATTTACTGTAACTATGGTGTCCTGGCTGAGTAAAACATTTGGATTTTGTAAGCATTCAAGCACTGCTTTTTCTGCAGGGTTTCAACTGAACTGATTTCCTCATATCTGTCAAGAATCATAGCTATGTAAATTTTCCTTCTAAAAATTATTGCTAAGAGAATCTACTATAAGAAATGTACTTACTCAGAGAAACAACTGCCTAAAAACTACTGCCATAATTATATTGGTTGTGGAGACCCAAGGCATTATATAATGTAGATTTTGTATTCTGGATTCAGAGACTTTGGAAATGCTCTTCAGCCCTAGCAAAAATTTGCAGAACAAAAAAAAAATAATATGTATAAAATTGCAGAGATTGACTTTGGGTTTTCTTTCATTAAAGCAACCAATAGCTTTCTGAAATAACATGTTATTTGTATTTCCCTTCAGAAAGGAGCTACATGTAACTATAGTTACCAGTTACATCTATAACTCTTCCCTTCAGGAAGATAGTAGAGGTAATTCCTTCATCCGGAGAGGCTGCTGTGAACATACATATGACAATAGAGCAGATATACATCTCTTGTTTGCCTGTGATCAGAATTCTAAGTTTCTTAAGAAGTATTCTCAAATTCTTCAAATAAAAGAGCTCAGACTGTCCACTATGTTTTAGAGCACCTAAATTAGGTGCCTACATGAGAACAATAGTGCAGATTCTGTACTTGGCCAAGCAAAGTGGCACAACTTCCCTAATCCACACACCTTCTTCCCAATTAACATCTAGTTGATACTAACCAAAAAGTTTGCATAGCCTTTTCTTCCATCCTCCCACAGATGACCTCTTAACTTGGCTTTCCTGAAACAAAGTGGTCTGAGACAGCAGTTGCATGAGTCTACAGCGTGCCCTGGCAGCCAGGAGGGCCAACCCTGTCCTGGGGTGCATCAGGCACAGCATCACAGCTGGCAAGGGAGGGAATTGTCCTGCTCTGCTCTGCACTGGGGCAGCCTCACCTCCAGTGCTGGGGGCAGTTCTGGGTGCCACAAAATAAGAAGGATATAAAGCTATCAGAGAGTGTCCAAAGGAAGGCAACAAGGATGGTGAAGAGTCTGAAGGGAGAAGGGAGCCTTATGAGGAGGAGCTGAGGCCACTTAGTCTGTTCAGCCTGGAGGAGACTGAGGGGACACCTCATTGCAGTTACAACTTCCTCATGAGGGGAAGAGAAGGGGCAGATGCTGCTGATTTCACCACTCGTGATCAGTGACAGGACCCCAGGAAATGGCATGAAACTGAGTCAGTGGAGGCTTAGGCTGGATATCAGGAAAATATTTTCTACCCAGAGTACTGCAACAGGCTGCCCAGAGAAGTGGCAGAGGACCAAACCTGACAGAGCTCAAGAAGCATTTGGAGAACACTGTCAGGCAAATGATGTGATTCTTGGGGTATCCTGTGCNCAAGGATGGTGAAGAGTCTGAAGGGAGAAGGGAGCCTTATGAGGAGGAGCTGAGGCCACTTAGTCTGTTCAGCCTGGAGGAGACTGAGGGGACACCTCATTGCAGTTACAACTTCCTCATGAGGGGAAGAGAAGGGGCAGATGCTGCTGATTTCACCACTCGTGATCAGTGACAGGACCCCAGGAAATGGCATGAAACTGAGTCAGTGGAGGCTTAGGCTGGATATCAGGAAAATATTTTCTACCCAGAGTACTGCAACAGGCTGCCCAGAGAAGTGGCAGAGGACCAAACCTGACAGAGCTCAAGAAGCATTTGGAGAACACTGTCAGGCAAATGATGTGATTCTTGGGGTATCCTGTGCAGGGCCAGGAGGGACTCAGTGATCCAGTGGGTCCCTTCCAACTCAGCATACTCTATGATGCCATGATTCTAGGGCTTGGGAACCTTATTTTTGAATCCATGCAGCTGATGAAAGAAATGTCTGATAACGAAAAAGCCACTGTTTAATCCAAGACCAACATTAAGCCAAGACTCAACTATCCAGTATGCTCTGAGGACAAGAAAAGAGCACAAAATAACTCCTCCGCAATTCAGAGAAGAAAACGCAACTTCTTGTTTTAGTATAAAACCTACTTGTTTTTTGCAAAAACAAACAAAAAAGGATACACAACTGATTCAATACTAAGGTATTTTCCTCTGATTTTCAAATCTGCTTCTGATTTTACCCCAGTTCTGAGCAGAAACAGTCACAGCCACTAAGAACACTGTTTAATTTTCATCCCACTACACTGTAAACCCCCAAAACTATAATTTCATTGATTTGCACACTTTATAATTTGATTTCTAATTTAGAGTATTAAGTGAAAGCTCTGCAATGAGATGCCTCTCACTGTCATTTTTATGTATGGCACCACTTTTTCAACCAGATGCTAGGCAAGAAAAAAATTTTATAGAGAAATTCTTTTTGCAACTTTCACAAGTAGTGTTTAATACACGGCAAAACCAATAAAAGACTGATACCAAAGGCAAAGAAGGCCATCAGTATTGTTTTATAAAGATTAGAAAAACATTTCCTATTCATGCAGACACCCTTTGCTGAGACCAAGGCCTTGGAATTGCCAGCTGACTCTGGCACCTCCAGCTGCCAGTGTGCAGGATGAGATCAAAGGAGGCAGCTCAAGTTGCACAGACATGCAGGGCTTGGGTTCAGAGCATGAGCAAAGGCCCATGCCTGAAGCAGACCTGAATTTATCAAGCTTACATTTCATGTCACAGAGCTGTATCCAGGTGGAGTTTTAATCAGATAGTTAACGTCTGATTAAAACTAAGACAACCATAGCTTATAAATACTGTAGAAGGGGAATGGGATAAAAGCCTTTAAATAGTAGTAGCATAGCAAAGCCTGAGAACTAGAGAATATAACCTGCTCAAGTGAAAACACAAATGATGAAATGTTAGTTATGTCTAGGTCATATTACTTACCATTTTCAGCAATTGCTTCCAGAGTTGAAATCTCTTTTAAATCGCTAGAGAAAAAGAGGGAGAAAAATAATTAAAAATCTTTCCTAGGCAATAATGATGTGAATCAGAAATATATGAAGATACTGACTGATGAAAGGATTACTGTCAGTCCCTCTGTTTTTCTTTCATCTCTTCCTAATGACCTTTTTCTTCTGCAAAGCCATTAAAAATGTAAGGACCACATCTTCAGCTGATTCTTAAACTCCTCAAATTTCCTAGGCAGCAGAGAAGCCATACTACTGACAGTATTTTGATCAGTCTCTGGGAAGCTTTTATTTCATTTGGTGTTGGCCCCTTGCTTAACATTTGAACAGGAGCTCTTTAAAATAGTTATCACACCTCTTTTTGTGTAGTGACATGACAGCTAGAATTGCATTTGTTTAGGACACATCGATATCTGCACCTTACACTAACATACCAAGTAACAAGCTGGGAAGAAGAGTAAGCAGAAGAAGCTCAGCAGCCATGCCTTATATTTTCTAAATATACATTCTCCTGAAGGAACATTCTCTCCCTATCTCTGTTAGATCACAGCCCTTATAGAGCTGGAAACATGAAGAATTATAGCCCTTCTCTTCCTTCCATAGCGATGGAAAATTAGGGTCTTTATTAGCTTCAGGTTTGTCTGTATGTTTATTTGCTTGCTTATTTATCCTGCCAGTATTTTTGACCCCTGGAATGCCTTCTAGCAATTAATTTTCCAGGTTAATCACATGTCGAGTAAAATAATTGAGCCTTTCTGCTAAAAAGTGTGTTGCCATTTAGTTTTATTAGCTGCCCCTTTGTTCACATATAATGAGGCAGACAAAATAGGAATGCCTGACTGCCTTTCTCAACATAATTCATCTATTACACCTGGTAAGCTCATCAGGGGACTTTGAAAAACACTGAATTCATCCTTGTAAGAGAAACAATTTTGATAGCCCTACAAGCTTCCACTTTTTGAATTTCCTGAATACAACCGATATTTTCAAAAGCTCAAAAAACCATGCACACAGTGGGTTAGTTCTGTTCATGATAAGCTCTTACCTGGAAAGTGGTTGTAGCTGAACCACCAGTAAGTTTCGGTTAGATGCATTCACTTCCAGAAGAGAGATATTGAGGTTAGTTAAATTTGTTAACTTCCAATCTCCTGATTCTTGAAGAACACTTAGGAGATACCTGGTAGCCTTGCAGTCAACAGCTGGCAAAACTAAAGATGAAGGAGAAGACTGAAGAATTTCCTGTAATAAATTTATGAGAAGTTTATTTACTGATTATTTAGTTGCTTAATAATTAAACACAACCTTTTTTTTTTAATGTATCCTTAATTTAGTATTTAAGGTGTGGAACCACCACAGTAAACAGCACATGAATTCTCACCAGCCTGATGGCTTGCAGGCTACTCCTGAACTTTCTCGCAGCAAGCTTAAGGCACTCAGTAACACCAAATTTTTACTCTCTTTTCCACGTGTGTGGTGGAAGAGGAGAGACAGATGATATAGAAATGATTCAGCTAAGAGTGTAGTGCTTCTTTCTAATTGCTCACATCTTCCTTCCTAGGCAAAGGCTATAGGTATTTTCACATTTCTATAGATGCTTATAAGGGACGATTATGAAGATTGTCTGATTACCAGACTGATAGAAAAGTAACTGCAGAAATTAATATAGAGCAGAAAGCATTGATCTTGTGTACAGGTCTTTGAGTAGTGTTGTTAGCACCTCCTGGAAGAAAAAGATGAAACATTACATTTTAATTTTGAGACATAGATCTGAGAAATCCCAGCTGATCCTCTATGGTAGATTTAGGAACCTATACTGTGTGTGAGAATGTATTCCAAGTAGTACTTTAGAATATATATGAGATTGCATTTTAGAAGACATTTAGTGAACACTGAATGCTGCGACTGTTACCCTTTTTGCATATTTTCAAGCACTACAAGTACTGGGAGCCTTAGCGATAATCAGAAGAAGAACTAGCCTAAACAGCAAAATAACAGGACTAAGGGCGCAGATAAAGAAAAGAACACAGACTCTAAGATGGTATGTTCCCTTGAAAACGTGCCAAGAGGGCCAAAGCACACATGGAAGAGATAAAGGTGAAGAGGTGAACATCAGGAGACCACCACCAGGCCTGGAGACCACCACCACTAAGGACTGAGCATGCCCAGAAGGGCGTGGAGTAATTACCATATCAAGCGAGGATGGGCGGGGTCAGGGAATGAATATGTATGAAGGGGGTCTGTGGAATGTCATGCATATGTAAGACCTCAGGGAATAATAAGGGGGGCAAGTTCCCTGGTGGGTACGCGTGTCTTTGGTGAAATTATTCCCCACGCATCTCGACGTTGATAAATGCATACCGCTCTAACAACTATTATTAGTTGTGGGGTTCTTTTCCGCCGCGTTTCAGATTTGTTTACAGATTTGAATTTAGACCTCAAATTCTGAGCAATTCGATGATTTTATTTTCAATATTTTAATCCCTTGTCCGATAGCAGCAGCCAGAATGGCAACAGCTATTTCATCCAAGGATATATATTAAGCAGATTACTCATTTAATGTATAATGAGATATAAAATGCATCATTACTGAGTAATATCTTAATTGTGCCTCTGCTCCTAACCAGTGCTGCACTGCCATCTGTCTCAGCTTCCAGCCACTGGCATTCAGCTGCTTTTCATCTGAAGGGTAGATACAGCTGGATATCAACTCAACAGCCTCAGGTAGGTAATCTGATCCCATGCCTCTTTGTCCTTCTTGCCATGTGGCAATTGTGCACTTTTCTTTACAATATCCATATGTTGTTTTACACATTTTAGGATTTCAGCTACCATGCTTGTTCAAAACTTGAAAACTCCAAAAGGGGTGGAGAATGAAGAGGATATTGAGAAACGCCTGATTTTGCATTCTGCTAAAGAAAACCACATAGTAGCTAGCAACAGGAGAGGGACAAAGAGAGAGAGGAAGGGGAAAAGAAGAAGGGGAAGGTTTCATTTTAACTTTCCAATTATTATCTACCCCACAAACTTTTACACTGTAGTCGTGCCCTTCAAATGCATAAAGCATACGTATGCATAAAGCTGTAAGTTATATATATCTGATAAAGTGGATTGCAGCTACAGGAAATATTGTTGAAAAAACCTCCATGCTGTACTGTATAGTGGGAAACATGACACCAATTTTTTTTTTTTTTTCTGAGGGTTACAGACAGATCCAAGGGACTGTCAAGAAGAAAACCTGGAGTCCAAGAATGGGAGGAAGCATTCCAAAGCATAAAATACAGACTAACAATAACAAAGGACTGTACTGGGGAAAAGAATGATGTAGCTTTCACAAAAAAGTTTTTCATAAGAATTCTGCTGAAGATATCTGAAGGAGTCAATAGGCATGTACTCTAGGGAGCTCCAGATGGTACAGTCTACTCGGACACACACAAGGCATTCGGCAAAGTCCTGAAGCAAGGACTGCTTAAGAAACTAAGCTGCTTTGGAGAGAGAGGCAGTCTTCACATGAAGGTAGCTAAAGAATAGGTAAAGATTTAGCAAGCAAGGGGTATTAAAAAGTATGCGTTACTGCACTAGAGTCTGTTCTGTTCCATATGTTCCTAAGCTATCTGATAAAAAGATAAATATTGAGCGAACGAAACTTGCCCATTATGCCAAATTTTTCAGGTTAGTAAAGGTAGTGGCTGACTGATGAACTACAGAAGCAGCTTCTGGTACAACCTGTTGGGCAACTGAGTAACTGATAAGATCCAATGTAAATTGATTTTAGCACAGTACAGGGTGACAGAAAAACAAACCTAATTTTACATACACAACATTAGGTAATAGACTCAGAACTGAGTGTTACCCTTCAGTAATGAAACCTTGAGAGTTACAACAGCTCATTGAAAATGGTAATTCAGAGGCTGATAGTGATAAGGATTGAAAAAAATCAAATATTAATAGTATTTTAGAACAGGCTAGAGAACAAAACGTTATCATGTCACTGAATAAATCTATGATGAACTTTTATCTTGATTATTATGCAGTTCTGTGCATGTTCCCTTGTCAAAAATATATATATAATAAAACTAAAAGAAAGGGAATAAAAGCAATCAAAACTTTATTAGTACCTCTGTATCACACGTGACTAAATAAGACTGCTCAGTCTATGACCACTGAGTGAGGATAGGACGGAGTTATCAGACTACAAGTGGCAATGACTTACAGTCATAATTATGTAGCTGCACAGCTGGCCACTAATTGGAGTGTGTTAATATACACTACAGTTCTAAGGAGCTGGGCATTGTCTGGGGAAAGCCAAAACTAATATTAAAGAAAAATAGTTTGTAGGGTAGGTAACTGCTTGACAAAAAAGTTTCCCAAATGCTAATCTTTGTATTTTATTATTTAATTTAGAAGTTGTTCAAAAGTTCAAGATAAATGATCTACCTATCAGATTCCCTCTGTATTAACTGGAATAAAATTCTTTTATTGCATGCAAACCCATTGACACCAAAAGCTCAGAGCAGTTGCTAATGCAGCTGAACAAATCGAATATCTGCAAATGTTTCTGGGGTTTACAAGCCTACAACTCTTTTTCAAATAACATTTTCTTCTTGTCGTACACATGCTGTTACTTGCACTTATACATTCTAAATGAAATCTCCAGCTTAGGTTTATGAATAAGTTTGCATTTCTGAAGTTCATAAAGGAGGATGCTTGAGAGCAATTGAACATTTGTTATAGCTCCACTAATCACTTGTATAATATAGACTGTGTAGGTAAAAAATTTATGATTATGCAACATCAAGGATTCTAATTTTCCCAGTGAGAAAATTCAGATCTGACCTTCACTTTGTCCTGTGTTGTGTGAATCTTATTACAATCTTTCATAGCATGATTAAGAATTGATTTCTGACCCAAAGTATCTCAAGTGGAATTCAAGTAATATGATAGCAACTGAGCAAATTTTTGTAGACTCTGTTATGCCCAATATGGCTGACTATAAAGTTCCTTTTCTGGTCCTAAGAACTAAACCCTATGGAATAGATAATGACAAAACTCTCTCTATGGGCACCTAGGTGAAAAAGAAGTATATAGTTTATATATCTCATTTTCTCTCACACACGTTACAGCACCTTACCTCCATTAAACTACACGAAAAGCATTAAAATTGCCAAATCCAACAGAACAAATGTAGGAAGTACAGAAATTAAGGTGCGCAATTTATAAAAATAAACTTTCCAGTTTTAAAGAGGCCATAATAAGGAAAAAATTCTCAGCTCCAAGACAGAGATGGAACAGAGGGAAGGTCAGACAAAACCCCAGTTGCTGACATTTATTCAGATTGTTCAACACTTGGGCATAAGTCTTTGACCTGTCAGATACAGACAAAGATGTACTTAAACATGACCTTTTGTTTAGCTGAGAACCTCCTCACCAGCCCTCCCTAGGTCCCAATCCCCTTGTTTACCACCTGATTTCTAAACTCATCAGTCTCTGACCTTATCCCTGGACTTTAAAGCCTTCAATCTCTATCTACAGTGCTGATGGAGTCCTGGTTACATGGCAAAAGAAGAATATTTTAAATACTTTGATATGCCTCTTATACATCCACGGCCTACTTAAATGAGACCACCACATTATAGGAACTTGCAGTGTCATGCATAGCAATACATGTCACCTGAAATTGAACTAATTTTGTAGTTAGGCAGCAACAAAAATTTGCTCCAGACACAGCCTTGCAGAGATGCTAAACCCTGAGAAGACAAGGCATAGCAGAGAAGAACCAGTGCATCTGCCTGCAGACACGACCACTGATCCTTACAGTACAGATGATTATGACTCCCATTCATTCCTTAGAAAACCTATGCAGATACTCTGAATAATTGTATCTCTTCCACCATCAGTGTTAAAATTCTGTTGCATGACAAAGAGATAAATATCTCCAGTTCCGGTTGTACAAGGGAGATATGAGATTCTTAGTACAGATGTAGAGACAGGCATTATGTGAATATTTATGTATTTAATTACATATAGTGTTTGCTGTGTGGTGCTTGAGAATTTACACTTCCTTGTGTGCTCTGATACCATTTACATTACTAATATTACATTCATCCTGCACTGCCTCCAGGAATGTTTTTATGACTTCCACAAGTGAACATTTTGTCTAATTACATTTCAATAAACTGTCATGTAAGTACAACTATAGATGCTCTGCACAAAATCTATAAATCTTCTCAGTGAGGACAGAATTTGAAGCTGTTGCCTCACTCAGGAGGATTCCATCTTAAATTTTGTGCCTAGAGTTTATTTCAAGTTAATCAACTAACATTATTTTTTTCATGAAGATTAAAGCAATTTAGCATCTAGTGATATATTAACTTAACACAAATATAAAACAGTTAACTCCCTGAATGAGCTTCAATTTCTCTAAAAACAAAATAGGTATTAAAATTTAAAAATAAGAAAAAAAATATCGGTTCTTGTAAGTTATTTTCTTCCTACGGCTTCAAAATAGAATTATAGGATGTTGTCTTGAAGTTTATATTGTTTTTCACAATAGAAAATTGCAGCATATTAAAGAACAATTTTGTCAGTTATGATGAATTGTGAAAACTCAGTCTTTAAAAATATAATAGCTACAGATCATGTATCTGCAAATTCAGTTGATTTCCTTTAACACGTGTCCTTAAACTGGAATAATCTCAATAATTTAAGTAGGAAAACTTCTGCAACTCAGGGCTCTTTTCCCAGTTATTGTCTCTTTGCATCTTTCTTACATCTTTATTTTTCTTTTTCTTTTTAAATACTGCACATAAAGAAATAAAAGAGATAAATGCTTGCCTGAACATTTTGAAACGGATTCTTGTTGCCATAGGATTCACTGAAGTATGTGAAATCATCTACGCTAAGCTGAAAAACAAAGAGAGTAGGTTGGTGAGAAGGAGCCATGACATCTCATTTAAGTAAAGACTCAGTATTGGTGAGCAAAAAAAAAAGATTTACGTACCCTATCTTGCAGGAACAAGACGAGGTTTCTGGAGTTCTGGGTAAAAAGAGGTTGCAAGAGTACTGTCAGCTCCTGTGCTGAGACAACTTGTCCTTCATGCACAGCAGTGTCTGGATTCCACTGTGATCTACAAAGGAATAATTCCTTTTTCTGTAAAATTTTCTGCCAAGGATGACACCTCTTCTTTCTTTAAATACACAGTGGCAGGTAATGAAATCATCACCTTTCATTTAAGACCAGCTTAGCAGTTCAGCTTACTTTCATTCTACTCAAGAGAAAATGAACTTGCCCATTTATGCCTGTATCAAATTGGCTATATTAAAGCAAGAATGAATATGGGTGATTTCACTCTCTATTTTCTTGTTTGTGTACAACAGCAGAGTTGCATCTCTCCAAAAAAAGTTACCTACTAAGTGCAATGATGAAGAATACCTTGGAAACACTCAGAGAGAATTCCCAGACGACATCCCAACTCCCAAAACACTTTGCAGTGCTGACAGATGGAGGTCAGGAGGAGTAGAACTCAAGACTAGATCACAAGTTGTCATAAACTAGTACATTTTCTATAAAACTTTTGTTAGTAGAAAGGTTATTCAGTGCTATTGTAAACAGGTTCTCCCCTGAGGTTTCCATGATGAAGGAACTATTCTACAGAAGCCACACAGGAAAGTCACCTTTCCAGCAGCAGGAGTTCTTCTGAATGGAATGACTCAAGGCATCCAGCTTACCACTCTTTTGCCAACCTGTCACTATGAGGACTGGACAGAGAAATAACTCCTCTATTTAGTTTTGCTGCTACAGAAAACAGGCAAAACAAGAGGTGGCATTATTCTTTCAACACCTCCTTAGGATTTTAACAGCATGCAACATGGGTCTATAGGGAAGAAACATTTTATGAACATTTTTTTCCTACGTGTTTCGACTAATGAAAACTGTCTGTGGGAAATCGTGAACTTGATCCATAATTTTCCATCTTTATCCAGGTACATATCAATTGCTAAAACCTGAGAAACGAGGTATTCCAGGCACTCTAACTGGTTCTAATTACAAAGACTCAAATATAGGCAGTTGTTGGGTGCTCTAGCATCAGTTTTTATATGATTGCAATCTGATTAAGTTGAGATAAAAGTTAAATTTTCTAACCCAAAGCAATTTGCAAATGACCATTGCACAGCAAGCTTTTATGAATGAGAACAACCTTTGCAATCCTTTAAGATGGAGGCAGAACAGGGTTGATGAACATGTAGGTGGAGTTCAATGTTGGTTTTTGGATAAAGAAAATCTAAATTGCACTCTTCCCTATAATTCCAAAGAAGATTGCTGAAAGTGAATTGAAAGTGTCAAATTGCACCCATGGCAGAGATAAAAGCAGTACAGTCCTGCAGCACTAGATGATACCTACCTCCTTTCAGACTCCGGGGTTTGGGAAAGCATTAGAGCAAACTCTCCATGTGGAAGACTCCTTCAGGACAACGTCCTGGAGATGTGAAAATTAAATTCTAGTAGAACTTTTGCCTGTCACTTTGCAAGCTTTAGAATTAAATCTAGCTGAGATGAAGGAAATATTTTTTATTAGTTGAAATTATCTGATATTTTCTTAGTTTTGCTCAGCATCTTCACTTCTTTGTTAATTTGTGCTTGGAAATCCACATTAACTTATATTTATGAACATAAACAACTGAAAAATTGTAACAGGTATGCCTCAACTTTTCAGAGAAGACAAACCTCACAGTTTAAAAAAATTAAGTACAATCTTTTAAATGAATATATTTGAAAACACAGAAAGTCCCAAAGACTCTGGATGACTCTTCAGGAACTGATTCTCATACTGACTTTGTGCCTTGCATGGCCATATCAAAATACTAATGATATTAAAAAAAAGCAGATAGATTAAATGAAGAGATGATAAAAAATGGCTTGAGTGAAAGAAAATGACACTGAGTATATCACTATATTTATTTTTAAAATAACTATAATTCATTTCATACCTAATCTTAGAAAAAAAAGAAGCTTTTGAGAGCTTTGGGGACTTGCAATTAAGAATAAAAGGTAACAGAAAGCATATCAAACAAAACAAATTTTTTTGCAGCAGCACAATGGTAAAGGCTTTTGCTGTGAACTCAAAACCTCAGAAGTTTAATGATCCTCTTTTAAAGCATACTTGCTTCTAAGAAATTCCCAGTTCCTTGAAGCAGTTCTTGTTAGCTATCTAACCTTGAAAACACCTTTTGTGAGACTTTTTAACTTTCAAGCAGTCAACTTTAGTAACTTCATCAGCACAAAAAACCCTACATCAGTTGGTTAATAACTCTATTAAAATGTAGCATTTGCCTAATACTTATGTTCACAATTTATGCATGCATTTATTTTGCTTCTTTTTAACACTTTGCTGAGCACTATGCATGGCAGTAGGGAAGGCTACATCCTTCACTGAGGGGGCTGTTGCTGTCGGCTTGGTACAAGATTCCCAGCGTGGTTCAGACAGGAAATAGAACCATAGGAACATGTAGGCTGGAAAAGACTTCTAAAATCAAGCCCAACTGTCAATCCAGCACTGCCATGTCCACCACCATGTGCCTAAGTGCAACATCCACATGTTTTTAGAATATTTCCAGCTGACTCAACCACTTCCCTGTTCCAATGCCTCACCACACTTGCAGTGAAGAAATTTTTCCTAATATCCAAGCCAAACTTCCCCTGGTGCAACGTGAGGCTGTCTCCTCTTACCCAGTCACTTGCTAGTTGGGAGAAGAGACCAACCTTCATCTGCCTACAGCCTCCTTTCAGGGATTTGTAGAGAGCAATGATGTCTCACCTCAGCCCTCTTTTCTCCAGACTAAACACCCCCATATCCCTCAGTCACTCTGCATAACACTTGTGCTCCAGCCCCCCACCAGCTTCCTCGCCTGGTCAGTACCTTTTACTGGGTGCTTTAACTGTGAACTGCAGGGGGAAATGGAGATCTGTGATCTGTGCCAAGGGGTCGTGGATACACCAACAATGTGCTTCCCTGAGTGCAATCAAGCAGCTCATCCCACTGAACTCCTCACCCCAGTGACGGATGACATGGTGTGAAACCGGCGGCAAGCCAACACACATATTGATTGCTACTATCGATTGCTCAGATAAAATCTTGTGTCCAAAGACACACAGCCTTGTAAAGTCAGCCACATGCCAAGTGCATCAGATTCCCCACCACAGCACCATCAGGGCTCAAAATGACAAGCATCTCTTCTCACGTATGCACTTTAATGTGTGTGCAGGAGCACATAGGTTTAAGGAATCCTAAAGAAGCTTGAAGTTTGAGGAAACTTAAAACTCAACTGTTCTCTCTTTCCTCCAACAGTCAAACAATGTCCTAAAGAAAGTGAGGAAAGCACGCTTAGCTTGGTATTTTGCTTTTTCTTATACCTCACTGCTCTGACATGACAACATTATGTTCTTTCCTGAACAGTATTCTTTCTGGGATTTGAGCAATTAGGTTGATGGAAGCAAAGATTTCAAGATTTCCTGCATGTGGACCCGCCAGAAGGGCTGATGGGAAAATAACAAGACTTCTAGTAGTCTAACTCATGATCTTACATTTTGGCTTTGTAGCTGGCTTCAGAACTCTTTCCTACAAGTTATTTTTATCAGTTGTCTCCATCAGTCACCTTGTGATTACCATCTAAGAAATCATGTGTTCCCCTGCTCAGCGGCAGTAAAATAGCATTCATCTGGCATATGGTGTCTCCATAGACATCCAATAAAATTATAGCTGAAAAAAAATTTCCTTTTTTTGTTAGGGTTTGCTAGAAAAGGATTATTTTCCCCATATAAGCATAGCATTAAAAAAAGGAAGTAACATATTTTAAGACTGTAGGCAAAAGTCATTCCTAAAACAAACACGAGGGGGCAATCACAAAAGCTAATTTTAATGAATTTATTTGCTCAAATTCCTCTATCTGTGGAGGGAAAGAAATTCTTCTGAATATTGGTTCAAAATGGCCAAATCAAATTTGTTCTGTGTAGCATATGCAAGAAGAGCCTCTTAACCTTCCCTACTTCAAAAACTCAACCAGAAAATAATAGTTTAAAGGCTGATTTAAAATAAAGGTCACATTTTCCATGCCAAAGTTATTTGAAGAGTATCCAGTGATATATTCTTTTGTGAAAAACAGGACAGTGTGACATATTGAGTTATTCCTTGGTTGAAGTGAGAAAGAATGTTGGTTTTTTTAAAAAAACCCTTACTTTTCTCCAAGTAAGGATCTGCATTTTTCTTTCTAGAGGAAGGAGGTATTTGTTTTATTAATGTCTCTGTGAGAGCTAATATCACACTTCCTCTTTGCTTTGTGCACTGCATGTGTTTGTCAGCTGCAGGTTTCACCTCTATCTGGTCTCTAACATTATCTTTAATAGCATGATTATAGTACAGTAATAATGCATAAAAGAGACTTTAAAGTGTTACATTCTCTAATACAGCTGTCCTGACATATGGCTCAGCAAACACTGGCTAGTTCTAAATGAGAACAAAATGTAGTATCCTCCAGTAATTCAATATCAAATTCTAACAGGCAACCTGGGAAAGGATGATAGAATAGATCAGTGAATTGCAACTTCTGTTGATTAATGAATCACTAAACTTTTTTACTGGTGGGACATGTTCCTACAGAGTGAACAGATATCCAGAGATATCCATAATTACTGCAATTCTGTAGTTAACCTTCCTAAGACTCTTAGTAATTTCCAAATTCCATAGGCCTGTGGATCACACACTGCAAACCTCACATCACTGTGAAGTACCAAGATGTAAAGCACAGAGTTAGGGGTTAGCAACAGAAAATTGTTGTTAGTGTTACATTATTTTATAAAATAAAGAAATACTTCTTTTCAGTTGTTTCATAGACCTTCACCAGAACTAATTATGACCCCATAAGAACTTCTCCTTTCAAAATGCAAATGTCATGGTTGGAGGAACACTTCTTCCACAAAAGGTTCTATTCCTGGAGACATGAACCTGTTTACCCAGTCCAGTATCCTGATTTTCTTGCTCTAGATTTGTATAAACCAGAAAAATCTGCAGTAGAACAAGCTGCTAATTGCATGTTGATGGAAAGTTTGCTTTTATGACCACATGGGACTAAGTGCTAAGGTCTTGTTTATATATACAGTGGGTATGTTTTTGATATAAACCAGGATGTAGGACAAAGGAAGAACTGATATTTTCTTAGATGCTTAGAATCACTTTGAAACTAAAACCAGTGCTTTCCAACACTTCCTTTGCTTTAAAATACACGGGTTAATACTCATATGAGTACATGTCATATAGTGGTGAATCACTAAGTACTTTGAATATAAAATTGCCTTGATGTTGAAACATTCTTTTGTTTTTTCATTTAGAGGGGGAAAAAAAGCAAAAGCTATAAAATCAATCTTTTTCAAAACTTGCAGATTTCTATATGCAGAGTTTCAGGTTTTGGAAATCAATAAAAGATAAGTAAACATATGGCAAAGGTGGTAAATAAGTGACCTATTTTTTTCTGACAGCTTTACATATCCAGTGTCTACCTGAAGCTACTGCATTGTCCAACCAACAGTATTTCTGGAAACCCCAAGTAATGGTACAAAATCCTTAAAGTGAGCATGAATAAAATTCCTGGTTGGAAAGAAAGAGGTCTATCCTTGGCTCTTTCAAAATAGCTTCAAAGTCTTATTTCATAAGTACATGCAAACTCCTGAATTTCATGTGTCTATGGATCTGTCAAGACTGCAGTTTTTTCTAACAACTGATGCATATACCTACAGCAGTGTACTTAAGAACCTGTATTAAAAAGAACATTAAAGTGAAAAGTCAGGGTTCAGAAGTTAGGCTTAAAAAACTGCCACAGAGTTTTTGGTCAGCTCCTTTTTGTGTCACTGCCTTATGTTGTGGCTTTAAATCACAACATCTCTAACAGTGGGTTCAAAGATGCTTTAGGGTGAATAAAGCACACCTACTTCGGATTCTCAGTTTGCAGATTTTATTTACTTCTTTCTGCTCAGCTTAGAACTAAAATTATAAATAAAAATGGATAAAATCATTTGTTGGCTTGTTTGATGGCCAAGGTGCAAATTTATTCATTGGATAATTTTATTGCCCAGAGGTGATTTACCATATTGGATGGCACAATATATTCTGTGCACACACACACAGAGCAGGAGCATAAGCAGGGGTACACTTCTATTCTATTTCTTACCTCTGAGTTGACCAAAGCAGCATCGGCACATGATCCAGTGACAGGGACATTTGCAGCAGCACAGCAAGGGAGCACAGCAGCAGGGCTGGAGCAGCCGAGCAGAGCCGTGTCATGGCTCCAGGGGAGTGCATACGGAACTGGCCAGCTGCAAAGGGAAAGTCCGAGCGTGTGCACAGCTGCACTTCCCGCTCGGGCTGCCGGCAGCCGGATTCAGCGAGGCTGCGTGGTGACGCCGCTCTCCAACAGCAGGGGGAAATTTCAAAACATGAACTTCCTTCGCTTGAACTTGGGAGTTACTCGTGTTTTGAATACTTTCAGGTTTGTGATTTAAGCAGCTCGTAAGAGTGTCTGCAGTGAAAGCATTGTCAGTTTCCTCTAACCTTCAAGTGCAAGGGAGAGTCATGAAGTCCAAACTCCTGTCCTGTGCAGGCTGATAACAGTTACATAACTTCAAAATGGAGTTTACAGAAAAGTTTTCTGTACTGCACAAAATATATGCTGCAGAACTTCTATCTTCTTCCCTTGCTCCATATTATCATGTCCCTCAGCTTAGTTTTTTCACATGTATTGGGATTTGGCATCACACATTTGGGTGTTGACAGGTTTGAAATCTGCAACAAACTGCAGATTTCAGCAAGAAGGAAGAGCGATAGAAAATGGCACGTTTAGAGCCTCTGAAACACAGAATTGTTAAACTATCTTTTGCGTGGAGCAATGCTATCCCAGAAATCAAAAATATCTAAAGTCGGGGGCAAATTATAATCACTTCAGAACGTGACAAGACTTCAGTATTTCATAAGTCTAATGCAAGATCAAAATAGTCTTAGAGAATTCCTTCATGCCCGGAAGCAAATTGCTCTGGCGCACTTTTTTGTGCCTGCCAAACACTGAGTAGTTTCTACACCTTGTGACTACATTAGGCATCAGCAGCCTCGGCACGTGTTTGGCTCTGGGCACAAATGCCTCCTCACCATCAGAGCAGGATGTTAGAGATCATACATAAAAGAAGTTCTGAGCTGTGTTAAAATGAGTTGTGAAAAGGAAAAATAAGGATGCACAATGAAAATTGTACAAAAAGACACAAATAGAGGTCAGAAGACATGCATGTCTAATTCTGAGCACATGTAGCCAGATCAGTTAAATCCATTTGCCTTAAACCACATATATTGCTATAGTGTGGTTGCCTAATATAAGGCAATCAACTCAATCTGAAATCTGATTTCTCAGAAAAAAATAATTTTAAGGATAGCAATAAAACACTGTCATGTTCCTTTTCTTCTCCATGTTGCCTTTACATAACACAGAATTTAACACTTTAACTGTACTTTTTCCTCTTCTCCTCGGAGATATATTAGAAATCCTATCTGTTCCCTTTAACAAGCCAGTGTTTGTTTGTCTATTTAAGGGTGTGTACAGGTAAGACAGCAAACCAGACCTCAAAGACAGAGGCAGAAACAGAAACACCTAGACATAATAAAGGAATTGCAGAATTTCCAACAATACTCAATTTTGCAGAAGGACAATATTTGATATACTAACCAATTCATACACTGTTGCAAAAACATCACCCTAGGCCCTAGGTCAGATGCAAAAGTAGTCTGCAGGTCTTGTCACATTCAGAAGAGCCAGTTGGGTTCACAAATCAGTGATTTATTGAATGCAGCCCATATGTTTCTTTGGGATTGCTGGTGACAAATGCAGTTACTGCAGAATATATAGCATTAACAATATGATTGCAATTACAACTTTAATTTCCTGGGTCAATACTCAGCATAACTGACAACCCAAGACTTACCAAAAGGCATCCTTTTTGTGGGGGGGCAAGAAAGACAAGTCTGTCAATCTGTCCCTTAAAATTTTGTGTCAAATTCTCATCCCCAGCTGAGGTACAAAACTGAGGTACATTTTACACCTTATTAACCACTATTACGCAAAGCACTGTCGGTGGGACTGTGGTCAAACCTTCCACTCTGTATAGTTGCATTGTATGGAACATTTCCTGGTAGGAGGTGTATTGGTTTGTACAGAACATTTCTGGGCAACAAATAGAACACAACCACGTGGTTTCCAGCCTCACTTCCTGTTCCTCCCCATGGCGGTGGCAACACAAACCACAGGACTCCGCCCAGGTTCCGTACGTGCTCCCATCTGCCCCGTCATCACATACTGAGCTTTGCCTTCCCTTCATGGCTCTATGCTTCCAACACGCACAAGTGAGATGCACAGGTGATGGGTGTACTCTGTATCCTGCCTTACAGAAACAGCCTTAAAACTTCTTGAAACACAACCAGATTATTTTCTCTCAGATTACCATATCACTTATGAACAAACTTTTAACTGAAAACAAACTGACTTTTTCTGTTTAATATTTCGCCACAAACCACAGTTTGGGAACAACTGAAGCGAAGAAAGCTTTCAAAAATGAGGAACGAGAAGAACCTATTGAGTGGGACTTTAATTTGCTTGACTAAGTAAATTTAGCTCACAAATATATCTGCATATATTTTCTCCTTTTTTTCTTCACTCCTAAAAATAGTGGTTTTTGCCAAATGATAAGAAAAAAATATACCTATTGCAAGGAGATTGTAACAAAAGTATTATTTCCTTTCATTTAATTAAGATTAGACAAGATCAAAGTGGTTTTTTTTATCTGCAAGCAGGAACCTAAATCCAGCTTTTTATTAATGTGTGTCAGTATACACAAAAGCACACACAGTTTACTGTTGCATTTCCACAGGGCTTATTCCTTAAAAATTCATATATGATCTTGAGTCCAGGTTTAGAACTGCTTTATTATAAGGATTTTTTAAATGTGATATAGATTCAAAATACTAAAAATTAAACTACTGTGAAATCATTATAAAATGGCAATGAAGAAGGAAATATTTCCATTACCATGCGTCCCCACTTAACTACAATAATTTTATTAAGAACAACTAATATTAAATACTCTGTACTTACAATCTCCTTCGATTCACTTCTCTGGATTTTTACATGCTTTCTTTTACAATTGTATGCCTATCATGCATCATCTGTATTTCTTATCTTGCTGAAGTTGAAAGATGGAAGTCATAAAAAAATAATTGGAGAGAAAAGACCAAGACTACCTATGTAGTAGGTACCAAGAACTCTAATGTCTTTTGCTAATGTACTGCTTTTAAAAAACCAAAGAAACAAAGAAACAAACCCTCATCAAAACTCTCAACTTCAGAATTCTATATTCCTGATGTAAAAAATTTGGATTCAAAAAGAAGTGTGAATGATAAAGGTACATTTAGGCCTGCAAGACATACCAGGGATGACTTGTAATAAGGACAATTGACAGTACAAGATAACCCAGAAGAACTATATATATATAGATGACAAAAATAACTCCCATGCATTTGGCATACGAATTTCATCCTTAGGCAACAAGTTTGTAACATAGTGATATGGTACTACAGCAGCATATTAAAGAACTTCTCCTAGCTTAGCTAATAGACATATTTAAATTTAGGCTCTTTAATAATAAATAATAATTTAAAGAACCCAAAATGTGGATGATTTTGGTTTTTATCTCAGTTATTACTAGTATAATTTCCTATTGACAAAGTATTTTCTATATTCCAAATGGCAGTCAGCAACTACTTTGCTACCCTCACGTATTTAATTTAGAATCCTGCTTTATCACTGTTTTACAATCATTTTATTATCTAAGAAGGAACCTAATATTTTGCTCATTGGGACATCTTTTTGAGGCAAGGAGGTGGAGCAAACAATTATTCTGAGTTCTTTTTCCTTTGAGATATGAATAGGGAAATTTACATCCTGAAAAAAGCATGGATTTTCCTCTTGAGAGTGGTGAGGCAAAACACGTGTTTCCTTGCAAATTACCATACTAATCACTTTTGCATGTGGAAAGAAAGCTAGAACCTTTCCCTCTGGAAATGAATTGGTAGTGGTCTTGGAGGGGGGGAGACGGCAAATTTTGATTCATGCTCCAAAACTCCTGCTCAGAAGAGTCCTGTGAGACAAGAGAAGTTGTTTTCTGGCCTTGTGTCCCTGCTAGTACAGAAGGAACCATACATGCCATAGGGGCTGATCCCCTTTGCCTGGGAATGAGGGTCTTTGGGAAAGAACTGAGTCAATCCCAGCATCTCTCATCAGCCCTTCAGGAGTGTTTCAGGAGCATGGATTCCTCATGATCTCAGCCTCTAAGCTATGATTTAAGACACTTGATAAGCTTATCACTTCAGCTACTTACCAGAAGTGAATGAAGGTTAGAATTTCACCTCACATTCTATTCTTTGAAGAAGTACTGCCACTTTGCAGCCATTTTTTTTCATCATCCTGGAAGGATCTATGCCCCAAAAGGCCTTTTTTACCAACAGATTCTAAAACCATCTTTTCAGTAACTCTCTGAAATACAAGGAAGGATGATCAACAATGCTTTTAGGGAATTTACTCAGTCCTGTTAGAAACTGACCTTTTAGCTGAACAGTTTTCTTTTCCTGATAAAATGCAATGACTTTTCCCAGAAATGCAGTATCTTTACTCTGACTCTGATATTTTCAGTCAGCTTTTCCAGTATTCTCCACTGTCTGATACAGAGAACATTTTCATTCTTCATACTTGTCCAGTACCTTTTTTTATATTATATATAAGCCACATAAACAGGTGAAGCAATACAACAACTATTAGAGAAAATTAAAATTAATTCCTTATCGAAATGGAATGCAATTATAAATGCTATGGGCAAAAAATGGTAAAAAAGTAATTGGTTTTAAATTTAGTAACAATATCAACAAAAAAATTATAATAATTAAAATTAGCAACCAAAGACTACTAACATGAAGGATTTTATGCTAATTTCAATTCTGATACAATTTAAAAAATATATATACTATTTTAACTATGTTGGTTTTACTTGACTTTATCCTAACAAATGACTCAGCTATCCAAAGAATTGAAAATACTTTTTCTATCTTGCAACAGCTCACTTTCCATACAACATGTTTTCTAAAACTTTCCATTTCTATGCTTTCAAATGCCATTTTTGGACATTGATTTGAAGGATGACATTAGCTAGAAGACAATTATTTTGTGGAAAAGCGTGTTCCAAATATTACTCAGCATTCAACTCACTATACTTCCAGGACAAATTTTGAACTATTTACACAAAGGTTTTCACAGTGTGACTAAATGGCACTGCCAGGAAAGAGCTGGTGGTAGTGAGTGGAGTTTCCATCCAGCTGGCACACAGACACCAGCAGTGCTCCCCAGGGATCAGCACTGGGGCCAGTCCTGATCAATGTCTTTACCAATGATCTGGATGAGGGGACCGAGGGTACCCTCAATCAGTTTGCTGACAACAAACTGGGCAGGAGCGTTGATCTGATAGACGGTAGGAAAGCTCTGCAGAGGGATCTGAACAGGCTGGATTGATGGGCCAAAGCCAGTGGTATGAGGTTCAATAAGGAAAACTGCTGAGTCCTGCCCTTTTGTCACAACAACTCCAGGCAGCTCCAGTGCCTGGGAGCAGAGTGGCTGGAAAGCTGCCCAGTGGAAAAGGACCTGGGGGTGCTGGTCAATGACTGAATTGTGCCAGCTTGTGCCAGCCAGCTTGTGCCCAGGTAGCCAAGAAGGCTGATGGCATCCTGGCCTGGATGAGAAATAGTGTGGCCAGTAGGACTAGAGCAGGGATTGTCCCTGTGTACTCAGCACTGGTGATGTCACACCTCAAATGCTGCTCACTATGAAGCTGCACCTTGAATACAGTTTTGGACCCCTCACTCAAGAAAGAGATTGAGGAGCATGTCCAGAGAAGGGGAGTGAAGCTAGTGAACTAGCTAGCTATTCTAGTGACAAGATGGCCCCAAGTTGCACCAGAAGAGATTTCTGTTGGATAATAGGAAAAAACTCTTACTTGAAAGGGTAGTCAAGCATTGGAAGAGGCTGCCCAAGGGAGTGGTGGAGTCACCACACCTGGAGATATTTAAAAGCCATGTAGATATGGAACTTAGAGACACAGTTTAATGGTGGGCTTGCCAATGTCAGGTTAATGGTTAGACTCGATCTTAAAGGTCCTCACAACCTAAATGATTCTAGGATTCCAGAAACCTCCAACACTGCCTTGCATTGAAATCAGCGTACTGGCTTTTCACATTTGTTTGAACTATTTCGTAACTTTTTATTTAAATTGTCCTTCTGGAGTTGTAAATTACCTTTTTAAAAATATGTTAAGAAGGAAGGAAACAAATTTATAAAGAGGCAGGTTTCTATCTATGTAACTCATTGCCATTCAACCCAAAATTTACTTCAAAACTTCTTTTATCACTCTGGGGGAAATTCAGACTTAGCAGCCATTCCTGTCTTAAGGCTCAGATGTCAGAAAGCACGTAAGTCAGCTGGAATGCTCATGAGCTGCAATTCTACAATTAGTTAAGTACTGAACTAAAATCTAGAATTTAATTAAACTAAAATTCTGAATTTAATGGTGAAATCAATGGAAAGGTTCCACTGATGTTAAAAGGCACTGGTCAGCCAGGTACTGGTTCTACAGTTCACGGTCTGTTGAGGGAGTTCAGTTTTCAGCTGTTTCCTGCCAAATATGTGCTTATTTCTCTTTGTAAATACTACTGCTTTCTCCTAGGTAGTTTCATCTGTTAGAGCAAAAGGCTGGGTCAAAACCACATCCATAATAGAGGTTTCAAGAAGAACCCTGGAACTTTCTGTTGGATTTTTGGATTTACATCATATCATGTTTTTCTCTGTAACTATGATCAAACAAACTTTTTTAGTTATAGGGAGAATTTACTTCTTCAAATAATACAAACTCCTCAAAAATAAACATATTTCAAACAGCCTGAAATGTGTATTTCAAATGATGATATTTAAATTATAATACTCAAATTATAATAATTACAATAATTTCAACATCTTGGATACAACAATTACAAGCTGGCAGTTTCACTATGACCATCTAGATGAGCTACAAAATATAAAGTTGTTCTTTTGCACAAATGTTTGCAGGGCAAAGCAGCTGTATCTGGACAGCTATATCTATTCTGTTGTTCTGTAAGAATCCAGGGTTTGAGGGGGTTTCTGCCTTATGTGCTTAAGACAAGAAAAGTAAATTTAATACAGTGCTACAGTATTCATTTTCTAATTTAAGGGGGGTGAAGAATTAATAGAATCTGCTCAACAGAAATATTACACTACAGACAGAATGTTCCAAGCAATGCAGGAATACACAGAAAAATAATCATTGCTCTAAAAACTGAGAATTTACAAAGTTCTTTAACAACATTTTATTTTTTTTAAATGAGGTTACAAAACTTGAAATGCAGTTAAATTAACTGATTGAGATCAAGTTATTTGATCCATAGAAGTTTATTTTGATCTGTGTAATACAATTAGGGTATTGATAAAAAAGTGTATTTCTTTAAAACCTAGGAATTTGGTTCACTTCTTTAACTTCGAAGAACTGTTTTTTTTGTAGGAATTTGCATGAGCCTGATTGTTACTTCTGTGCAAAAATGATGACATTGCAGGAATCTGAGAAAAGTAGTTTTTTGCCCGGATATGCTTTTGTTCTATTCTGTAAATAAATGGACCTTCATAAGTCTGAAAAGAAAAACAAATTAAAATCCCATCAATATAATTAAAATATCTAAAAATATATATGCTTCCTATTTTAGACATTATAAACATTTGGACATATTTTGGACACTATAGATAGTGATCCTTTAATAAACGAAGGCAGATCATTTATCTGTATATATACATAATGAAATATTTTGTAGTTCTATAGTAATGTCTTATGGCCCAGTAGTGAAAATTTCTCCTTGTGAAATATTAGTCATGTTTTAAAACCAGAGTAACTTTTTTTGTCCATTCAAGATAAAACTTATTTATTTCTTTATTTCAGGTGAGAACATTTGTACTTACATTTGAAAATTAGATAAGGCAGAGCTTAGACAGCAACATTTGCAAGGTGAAGACTGTAGGGGCATTCCTTGGTAAGAATCAGAGTCGTTATTTTAAACTAATCATGGCAGCAAGTGTTTTGCAGCATTTCAGTCAGCACTTGCATGCAGTGGTGACATTTTCCCAAATTCCAAGTTGTTAGTAGTAGTTTGGATGATGGAATAAATAACCAGAATATTTAATTGAAAAAACCTTTGGCTATTGCTGTAGTCATCACTTTGAATAATTGCTATTAAATAAAATCACTATGAATAATAGCTTTTAAATAAACGGCTTAAGAGGTCTTTTTTGTTTCAGTGAATGAAAAACAATGATCCAACTTACAACATTCTATCCTTGTTTCATTTTCCTTATTTCACACTCTTTTCTTTTTTTTTTTTTTTTGAAGAAGAAAGTAGATTCCTCACTACAACTGATTCACTGAAATTTGAGTCCTCACTACAACTGATTCACTGAAATTTGAGTCCTCACTACAACTGATTCCCTTCTATATTTGTTGTAAGAGCTGAAGAAAATATCTCATGGCTTTTATGTAGGTTTGTGTAGCTTACCTGTTATGACCTAATTACCCCATCCACTGAAACTAACCAAGTTAATGGCATTTTTTGACTATGACATCCAGACTCATGACATCAAAGCAGAGAAGTGCCCAATGAGGATCTTTGCCTGCTGTAATGCTGGTAACACATTTATGGATGCTAGGAGCATCACTAGATTCAGATTGTCTGAATAGCATTTTTAACTCACAGTGAGTGAGAGGAGTCAATAAAGGGATTTCCAGCTTGAAACCCATTTTATCTTCTAAAGCTAAAGCTCACATAAATGTGTCTGCTTGAAGACACAAGCTGGGCATTCACACACAAAATATAATGGATTGCAGAATTCCTTTTGCCTTTAGAACTCCCTGATATATTTCATCCATAAAGCAATACCTTAAAGCGAGCAATTAATTTGCTCTGTTTAGTTTGCTCTTATGACTTCCAAAATAAGAGCAATACATAATAGCTGAAGCTGCATTTCTGATGCACATATATTGTGTTAAAAATTGAAATAAGAACACCCTGAACAAAAGAACACTAGGCAACAATGACTGCAGATCACTACTTAGATAAATCAGTAACCTGGAGCTGAAAGGCTTAATAAACCATTATTAAGTGCAGAACAAACACAGCTCACAGGATTCTCCTGTGCCTTACAAAACTAAATATTCTTTCCATCTCCTGTGCCTTGCAAAACTAAATACTCTTGTTCATTTTGTTCAATAGTACAGATGCAATCACTTAAATAGCCACAATGAGCCAATTTAAACATGGACAAGTGTAATGACTAAATTTGGCCCAACAATTAATATATGATGTTCAGTGAAGAGATATTTCATAGACTGTCATGTTTAGATATGGAATTGGGGGCGATTGGTGTAAGAAAATAGTTTTGATAAAGAGTTTGACACAATACTAAGTGGTTTTAACTCAGAAGAGAAATTATGTTTCTATTGCTTAATGCAAACTATAAGGTTACATTGTAAGGGATACTTAGCTGACATTTATGTACAAAAGTAGTGACAAATTTTATGACAAACTGGTAAATTATAGACAAGAAACCATTCTTCTATTTGATGAAATTTAGAAGACCAGAAACTAATGAGGCCAGAGCATGTGCAAGAGCACAAGCACACAACTGTCACGGTATTTATGGTTAGTCTTTAGTATGCTTTTCATCCAGGCCAGCTCTTGTCTGATCTGATCTGATCTGATCTGAAGAAGAGCACACGCATGGCATTGTTCTCAGCAGGCACGTGGATGAGGCCACTCAGCTTCTTGCATTTCAGGAAAGAGAATAAGGCAAGACAGAGTTCAAGTACATGGAATGAGCTGTACATGCCAGATGTCTTCTGGATTAATGTCCATTTTGTTTAATAGTACAGATGCAATCATTTAAATAGTCACAATGAACCAATTTAAACATGGACAAGTGTAATGACTAAATTTGGCCCAACATAATTAGTCATGGAATTCTATTAAAACATAACACAAATAATGTAAAAAATAAAGCCCATTGAAATTTACCTTCTGAAGGTTACAGATCTTAAGATGTGCATCTGCCTCCTCTTTAGTGAGGAGAATAGTGTTCCATGGAGACCACTCATGCTGCTTATCCCACCTGACCATAACCAAATCATACAGGTCACTGCAGGCACTGAGAGCTGACTGGCAGTTCCATACATTCTCAATCAGGTACTGCAGATCTGGAAGCTGAAATGAAAAGCAGGGTTAAAAAGGAAGAAGCATGTTTAATTCTACAAGTCTTGCACCCATGTAAAAATCCAAATAAAGCATTGGGTAAAAAAAAATTTCTTAGGCATATGCCATGCGATCACTTGGTTAAAGAGCATCTTAACACACATATATATTTTTTGCATAGTTGTTGGAACATCTGATTCTTTGACCTATCAGCTAGATTTCCTTTAGTGTATAGCTTGCAAACCACTTTTAAAAGTACACCTGTGCTTCAAGAGCTTAAGGGCTGCTTCTTTATGGTGTGGAACACCACATGTCACAGGAAGAAGCTGTAGCTTTTAGCCCATTTCTCAACCTGTCAACAACATACACAAAATAAAGGACATATAGTCAAAGCCACTGTTTACTATGAGTAACAATGCTTTTTCCAACAGTACCTGAACTAAGAAAACAATTTTACTATCATCCTGATAATCAACTTCAGACTTCCTGAGATTTTCTAGTATAAGTCTGTACTTCAAATACGCTTCTCGTTTCCGAGCCTCATTATCAAGCTGGTAACATGAGCGACATCTGCCAATGGTGCGGGAGTTTGCAGGAATGAGAAACTCAGTAGATGCTAAGTACTTTTCACAGCTATGACAGAAGTAAACATTTTTATAAAGCTTCAAGGGATCTTGTGGAACCTAAAAATTAAAAAAAAAAAAAAAGTTCATTTACTACAGGGTATCTTTGTATTACTTGTATGTCACTCTAACACTGTCAGGAAATGTCTTCCATATCTTCATGCAAGTATTTTAATATGTAAAAGCTGGAAGTATTTATTTTAAAATCCCCAATAAAGTGTAATGATTTTTCTTCGATAGGATACCAAGACTCACTGTATTTTCTTACTCCATTTGCTAAAATCAGTTATATAAATCAGTCAATTCATTTTTAAGCTATATGAAGATCCTAAACATTACGTTCCAGTGCACTTCCGGGTGCTTTTATGTATGCAGATTGTCAGTTATTCTGGAAAGATGACAACATAGAGAAAATAGAAACTAAATACTCCACATTTGATTTTCATGTATAATCTGGCCTTTATGGCAAAGATAAAACCCTAGATTATGAGCATATTAATATTTTGGCATAAGAATTCAAAATCATCAGACCCACATGTCCAGAAACAACACGGGAAGAAAATAAACTAAACTTGATAGCGACTTCCTTATCCCCATATTCCTTCATGGGTTCTGGTACAAATGTAAATGTAAAGTAAAATCTGTGCAGAGGGACTAAGTCTGTAACTGGACAGTTTGAGTAGTCTGATAATCTTCAGTGTCTGCTACGATACATCTGCTAATAAACCTAGTGTAAAATTAACTGATACTTGGTTCTAAATCTAACATCTGCATCTAAATCTGACACATTCTCTACTCCTGAAATAACACTGACCACTGTACAAGGAATGCTCTTCTGATGGATGCAAAACAGACCTTGCCACTTAGAGCAGCAACATATGATAGTGAATCATATTTTTATTTGTAATCTGTAGTCAGAAAAGAAAAACATTCACACAAAACTAACTACATCTGCTTTGCACACAGTAGCAACTGATTTGACAACAGAGGGCTGGAACAAGTTTTGCTTAGGTGCAAGCTCACTAGACATTGACATGAGCAATGCTCTTTTCTGGATGCATGGTATGCTGCCTCTTGAACAGGAGAGAAAACACAACTTTCACTCTCAGTATATTGGTACCACTTTACTATTACATTTTACTGATCCCATAAAATCTACCATTCATAACCTTCAGATATTTTATTTCAGACACAAGAGTTCCTGGGCTCTCTCAGTGCTGCCAGCCTCTTGTCAGGTGCCTATAATCACATCTATGCCCAATGCTTCCTAATAGGACTATATAAATTTGTAAGAAGCCTATGTACTTGCTACATTTTACTTCCAAAGGAACTCCTCCACCAATTCTACAACAAAATGTAAAATAAAGCTTTCAGTGTCTTCCATCCCCCTTCTCTTTAATTCAATGGCCACTATGTCAGGCTGCAAAATAAGAATAATACCTTAAGTAACCCAGCAACTCTGGGGTTAATCTCTGGAATTTTGATATACTGAAGAAATAATGTACAAATTCTTTTCCTCAGTCCTTCCAAGTTGCATTCTTTCACCTCTCTTGACATAAGATCAACTTCCCTGTCAATTAATGCCAGTATTTCCTGTGTTAATTTACATTCATATTCCTGAAAAAAAAAAAAGAGAAAAAGGAAAATAAACTGCGTAACAATAAAGAAGCAAGCAAACAAAATCATTCAATGAGACATGAAAGCGAACTATGGATTCTATGCCCACTACCATTCATACCTCTGTCTGTTCATGTAAGAACATGTACACAGAAGAACTCGTTAGTATCTCAGGGAAAAAAATCTCCAATGAAGCAACTGTAGAACTACAAAAGTGAGAATGCTTACAGATTCTGTTTTAAGGGGCCTGTATATATATACCAAAGCTGTGAGGAACTGTAAGCCTGGAAGCACTAAAAGATGCTTAGCAGAGGTACTCAACAAGTGCAAAATTTTAAGTCTTCAAAAGCCGCAAAGAAATATTTCCCTAAGAAGTTTCCTTTGGCTATGAGATTGGAGGTGTAATATGGATGGGTTCAAAAAAAATGCTACAAGAAAACCCAAAAAAATCCACCACACAAAAGGCATGGGGCACTTTGGCAGTATGCCTGGAAATTAGCCACTTCAGTATTTCAAATGCTGAGCAGGAGATTCTCCAGAGTGAGACAGAAGAGTTCAGTGATTTCTCAGGTAAAAGAGAGTACTATTTTACAGAAATTCACTTGTTCACTACAGCAATATTGACTTGTATTAAGATGGGCAAGAGTTTGTAAACCAGAAATGCTCTCAATGCCATAGTGACTTTAAATCAAATACTGGCACTACTCAAACAAACAGCAAGATGCTTGCTTGTTTTAATAAGACCAGGAAGCAGCATTCTATTCTAGGCTGATGTCAACAGTATCATCCTGAAAGGACCTTGAAACTTACTCTTTTTGTACATGAATAAATAAATAAAACCAATATGAAAGACTAAAAAAAAAAGCCATCAGCTTCTAATTCATTGGAAACATTAGCAGCAACAGTGGGGGTGGGGAGTGAGAGGCAAAGAAAAGAGGAAAAAAATCACTATTTGCTACCCATAAAACTGGTAATCCAAACCAATAGATAGAAAAGGTTCTAAGCAGGTATTTCAAAGAACTGAGAAAAAGTAAATGGTAATTGCCACATATATCCCTGACATCGTTCTCATAAGGTTGATATTAAGTAGTAAACTAAACTATGGACTAAAAGTGTATTACCTATTAATATATAAAGAAGTCTAAAACCATGGGGTTAAAATTCTAACACAACCTGAAGACAAATATGCACATGATAAAGTGAAATATGAACTTAGAGTGTATATGGAATGTAAATTACACTCACACATCAGGTAGTACATGAGGTTCTCTAGCTGCCAGCCCACCATCATGGCACTTGTCTGACAGCAGCAGCATTGCTTATGTGTCAACATAATTAAGTAACAGCATCTTTGGAAAGTACAGCTTCAAGCTAAACATAAATAGAAAACTAAACCTTACCTTCACTGTACATTTGAGTGTTAACAGCACAGATGTTCTCTCATCTTTTGGGATGTCCTTTGTGCTAATGCTGCGGTAGATTTCAAGTAGTTCCTTGCCACGGAGACTGTTCTGTGTATCCATTTCAGTGATTTTTCCATCATATGCTTTCCACCTCCTAGGTTGTGCGCACTTCAGAAACAATTTGTAGAACTCTGAGCTATTAAAATCTGACCACCAGCTGAACAATTGCATTATGTTATATCAAGTTTCATCAGAGCAAATAGGGACTTAATGTTAATACTTGACTAATGCAAAAGGCTAATTCTATTGCCAACTGTGATACAGCACCTCTTCCACCAAAGCAAGCGTTCAATTGCACACTTTATTTAAAGCTGCAGGTCATGACAATTTCGACCTACAGGATATTAAAAGCAAAAAACATTCTCCTACAGGGATATGCTCTACTTCTTTTAAGTGATTTTACTGACTGTAGTGTTAGAATACATTTGCTCTGTATTTCATTTTGCAGTCATAAATCCCTTCAAACTATCAGTAAAAATCAATAGGTCTGTTGACTATGTAAAGATTGCAAATTTAAGACCTTAAAGTCTACTGCAGTAAAAAATATCCCCAGGGAACTGTTCTATTTATACTAGTTGAAGAGAAGGATAGAAGGAATACACTTTGTTAGATCTAGGGCAAGGTACATGTTTACAGTTTATCAGATACTTCACCTAGCTCCTTGCTTACTAACTTAACCACATGCCATATGCCTTATGGTTCAATTAGCTCTTTGCACAACTTTAACTTTTATAGACAGTAAGAAGTTACATGACATCACTTGCCCCAAGAGGTGCTCTGAAAAGTACAACCATTTTCCTCTTTCCAGAAGACTGTTTTTGGTTGTAAATCACACTGTTACATAAGGAGACAGATATCCAATTCCAATAGAAAAAGAGTTTTCAAAAGCCTCTACCCATCATTATTTAACTCCATTTCCTTTTCTTAATGGGGAGAGGTATTTGAAACCTCTTTCAGTGTATTAATTATTCTCTTTCACTACATTTGGAACTTAAGTGTTCACCAAGACTCATAAACTTCACCTTGTAGTCTCAGTGTGACCTAAAACCAGCAACACTTTGTGTAGCATTCACATGCCTAGTAGTTTTCTGGACATGACCCCAGCATTCATACAATCATTATTTTGATGAAATAGACTTGATAAGGTGATAAGTAATCAAAATATCAAGAATATTAGATAGCTAGAAGAGATGTGATTAGTTATGATTAGTTATTACCACACTCAAACCAGACTGTTCCTCACTTTTAAATAAATAAAGTTAGGTAAATAAAAGAAAGAAAAAATAATTTTTAAAATTATTTAACATCAAATTAATGACATTTAATTACATTATCAGTGGGGGTAGAACTCTAATTAAAGGAGATAAGTGACCAGAGGTCACATTTCAGAGCCAAAACTGAGAAATGCAATAGCAAAACCAGACATTATCTAAAAAAAACCCCGCAACAACCAGCTCTTAACTACTTGGTGAAATCTTTGAATTTCTGCAAAACTCGAGCAAGGCAATTTTTTTCTCTGTCATAAATAGGGAGCATTCTACTGTATCTTCATTTGTTTCAGTATCTTTGTATAATACTAGAAATTCCTAAAAAAACCCCAAAATTAAACAAAAAACTCCTCAAACTTTGCAAACCATAAAATTCAGACCAACTTAGCAGGTCTATCCTGTTGTCAATCCTCTGTATGTTAGACTGGTACAAACTACTGTTTTCCATGTAGTTGTTAATTCAGTACCTACATTTGATCCTCTCCAAGGAAAACACTTACAATAACAGAGAAAGGTAATTTGGTTATGCTAGGAAGAATCAATGGCCAGAGCAGACCCTAGGAAACAGTCAGTAAAATTAGATTCTTCTGATAATTTGCAAACCCAGTACGTGCAAGCAGTCTTGGTATCCCGTTCAGTAAATGACCCTTAATACAGACCAATTGTTTTATTATAATTAATTCTTAAAAAATATATCTGTAACTTTTGTACTTTTTCTTACTGCCTTATCATAGCTGGGTATTACATTAAAACATTTTAAAATGTAAAAAAAATTGCAGCTTTTTACAGAAAAAAGAAAGAATCAAAAGTTCTCTGATTTCAGGACTATTTTTCTGTACTCCAGACTCACATGAGAAAAACTAAAACTTTGAGATCTTCTGCCAGCTTTCTCTTGTCTTTTCAGTCTGCTGGCAGTGCTGTGGAATTTACAATAATCCTGTTATCTGTATTACTTCAGAAAGCAAGGCTACTACAACTACACTCTGCTGCCAATGCATGAAAGCAGAAAAAGCGCCTGAGGTGAGAAACACACACCAGCATAGACAGAGAGAAAAAGGTAGGTATAATTAAAAAAATTCATAGGATGTCTGCAGAAATAGCACAAAGCATGAAAGGTATGAACTGAGTGACAGTTATTAATTACACAAATTTCTTTAAGTAACTATGATTACTGTATAAAAGCTTAATCAAATACTTCCTCTCCAAAGTACAAATGCTGAAGAAGAAGGAGCTTAGCATAAAGAAGAACCTCATAGAACACAGTGCACACACAACCAGTATCAACCTTCATAACAGCACACATGCCTTTGGAGGTACATGCTTAAAGGAGCAAAGAAGGGAACAAAGGTTTCCATGGAGAAGCAAGTTTTGCACCACATTGGCTACTGCAGCTTGCAGTCTTCAGATGTGAAAGGTGCTATTCCAGCTTTAACTGGCAAGTGTCCAGATTGACATTACCAGCTTGAAGTTCAAGAAAAAAAAAACATAAACCCTAATCAAGCACTCAACAATAAATTTCACACTGTAATTTAAAGTCCTTAAATTGCACTGTTACAGTCATAGCAAACCATCCATCTAATTTTGAGATTTACAAAACTCTATTTCGTTTATCTTTTTCAAAAACGCAGAAATTGGAACTTTGTCTCTCTCTGAGTTAAGAGTTATCGGTGTCAACAGTTTAGAACAACACTCAAAATCCTATGGCTGACATGATAAAAAAACATGAAAAATTGCACTAGTTCAGAAGCTCAACAGATTTTAAAACTAAAAAGATACAGTCTCTTTCATGAAAAACATAATTTATACATTTAAAATAGGAATAAATAAATTATTAGTAACTGCTTCAGGAGAATGTCCACTGTTTGGAAAGACAAAATATCTGTTGTCTCTGATGTGTCTCCTGATTCTCCAAACATCAACTGTCACTGAGAGTTCTTGTGCTGAAGAACATTTTGCTTCTGATTCTAGATGTAAAACAACTGCACAGCTTGTCAGAATATGTGCTTGAAGTAATCTGTACATTTAGGACACTGGAAATCAGTCCTTATGGGAAAAGTAATGACCAAATGAGTTAAGAGAGAAACATATTTGCTTTGACTGTTCCAGGCTTCTTTTTCTTAGAAGGTAACAGAAAAGATTGTAAGTAGTAGAAGCAAATATTAAAGATAGAAATTATTCAAGGCTCTGAAAATATTCCTAATTATTTGGTTTTCTGGTTTTTTTCATTCCTGAAAGCAGTAAGACAGAAAACCACAGCAGATACCACAGCAATAAATGTGGTAACAGTTCCACCAACATTTCAGATAAGCAACTTGTTCATAATGAGAAATGTAATATGTTTTATCAAATCACATTTAGAGTTCAGCTCCCCTGCATCAGTAATAAAAAGAATGACAAAGGTCTCTTTTGGACAAAACTGCCATTTTTACTATTGAGCACTAAATAGCCAAAATTTTACAATAATAATAATAATAATAATAATAAATAGATAGCTAAAAACCATTTTTGTTGCAGTATTTCTTTTCATAATCACGTCACATACTNATAGATAGCTAAAACCCATTTTTGTTGCAGTATTTTTTTTCATAATCATGTCACATACTTTGAAAATAAACTGTTACTTTTTTCCAATGGCTGGATGTCTACCTAAAAGGACAAGGCTTTTTATATTTTACATTAACATATCATTGAATTTAATGCCATTTTAAATCACCTTTGTGAATGAAGGAATTCTCATATGTTTTTATAAAGACTAAAGAACACCTTCCTTAAATACCCATGATTACACCAGAATGAAATCTCAAGTTCTAATGGAATTAAAGGTAGTAATTTAATAACTGAGTTTAACATCAGATTCAAACTCTTCTTTATAGAGGAAAACAGAGTAAATGCTTTCTTTAAAGACAGACATATGATGACCAGAGGCCTACGCTCATTTGGGAAATTAATGACACATTTACTTCCTGAAGGATATTTGTATTATTACAATTTATCATATTTATTGTTTATATTTCTTATAGTTAACAGCCTTAATGACACACTGTTCAACCTTCAATCGGTCTGGCAGCTATGAAATTCTCAGCTTAGAAAAAGAAATTTACTGAAGTGTACTGATGTGAACAACCACATAATTTGGATGTTTATAACATTAGCATTCACATGATTAACTGTTAAAAACTACAGAAGTTACTTTTTGTATTTTGCAGGTGTATTTTCTGTTCCTGTACTTTGGTATTCTTTATGATCAGCCTAATTACTGACCTTACCCAGAAGGTGCAGTATTGCTTTTTGTTGATTCTCCACATTGGCATCTAGTTTGTGCATACCAATGCAAGCAATGAGCTGTGTCTCTTCTTCCAGAAGTGCACAAAGTGCTGCCTTTCTTTCAGCTCCAGTAAGAGTTCTGTTAATTCGCTCAGTCTCTTCCTGCATCCATACTGCAGATACAAATATTTGGGGTATTTTTAACAAGATGCTTTCCAACAAAACTTCTGCTTTCATATTTAAGAAACAACATAACTGACTTTTCTTTCAATATTCACTAAAAGCAAGCTTCCATTTTAGGGAATTGACGGTTTTGGCTATTTTCAGTACATGGAAGATGGCCTAGAAATTAATGTAAATTATACAGATGTTCTGTGAGAGTGTTTGTTCATCAATTCCAGACTGCCAATTTGTACTCCAGACTCAAGGATGAGTAGGAGAAAAAGAAGCTCTATGTGAGAAAAAGAATTTAGCTCCTGTGGAAATATATGATGAAATGGGTGCATCTTACTGTGGTACCACTAGTACTCAGTGCTGAGAATATTACTGTTTCTCCCTGCATAAATGAGTAAAATCTAAAGAAGCTTGAAGTCCTCCAAAACCAAGATAAAACTTGACTGACAGTCACACTTAGTACTGCAGGTCTTACACTGGATATTGAAGTGGTATCACCTTTTGCCATCCAAGGGAGATGAATATACACATTAATAACTCGACAGTCATTGCTTTACTCACTCTTTTCTCTTCTACAACATAACCCTCCCAGTGGATGAAAGTGGCCACAGAAGAAGCCACAGGATGGTCATGACAGCAGCACATGGATCAGTACATGCCGTACAAGAATCTGACCCTCTGACACTTAGGCTGCCGATACATGGCTTTAGAGAAATCTGCTTGTAAAATCAAACTGTGTTTACTGCCTTTGCATATCCTGTAACAGATCCTGGCTTCTCTGAAGTCTGATCCAGTTCAAATACCTCTAGAGTTTTGTAGGGAATTTTATAAGATCCAAAACTTCAACATTCCTGAATAATACCTCAAAAAGTTGTTATCATCCCAGAACAGTTACGCAAAAGCAAAACCCAGTAAAAGAAAACTATCCAATATGTGATGCACTGAAAAAGCCTGTAACATCCTGGATCAGGTAAGATTAGAGGCAGGAGGAGGGAAAGAAGGAAAGCTTATTTTCTGCCTGTGGCTTCTTATCTACAATACCTTATGTTTTCAATTTTTAAATATTTCAATTCATTTCCTTAAGGCTCTTCAAACTGTAATATGACAGCTGTCTGACAAGTTCTGAGAACCCTAAGATATATTTTAAATAAAGCCAATTCAGCAAACAACAGCATTATATAGAATTAATTTACATAAAGCTTTATTTTGCCTGGAGGGGGCAGCAACTTCTAAGGTGGAGCTGATAAATACAGTGAGCAATTTTATACTTTCAGAAATGAAGAAGATGTCACTCACCATGGATACTCCCCATTTACATGCAACCTAAGATAATCTAAGTTAAAACACTTCTCTTAGATTATCTATTCTATAGGCAGAGATTTTACTCATTACAATTTTTATTCCAGTGTTTCTAAACTAAAATACTTCATACTTTCCAAATAAATAATAAATGCATATGCAGACATACTGAATATATAGATAGATCTCATTTGCACTATATAGTCAACAGGCAAGTTTTTGTACCACCAGGAATTGCTTGTACTGGGTGACCCTGTTATAGTAACCCTGTTGTGATTGCAGCAATAACCTTCACAGATCCCTGGAGGACAATAGTCTCATTCTATTATTGTCACAATGATTTAGCTTGTGCAAACTGTTGGCACTATAAGAATGCAAAATTGTTTCAGATGCAGGTAGGAAAAAACCCCCAACTTCTTAGAATCATTAAGCTCTATTAAAATGAAGAGCATGACTGCAAATCTCCATGTAGAGAAGCAACTAGTCAACACCAGTTAACAAAAACTAAACAGTGAGATTGATACCAGACCATTATTTTTAACATAATATTAAAAAAAACCATTTCAAATACTGGAATTTGTTCTGTTCTGAAGTGGCAAATGCTTTTTTCAGGTTGCCTAGATGTGAAATTCCTGAACATGCTTGAGTGAAAGTTTTATTATTTGTGAATCCAAAGTCATTAAATCAAGCAAAAGGTACTTGCATAACCATAAGTTTCAAATCTAAAAATATCATGAAGATCAGCACTCTTCCATAACTTGAACTGAACTTGCTTGTTTCTACTGCAAGTAAGACTTCTTGCACTTTAAAAAAAAAAAAAAGAAAAAGACAAAGGATCATACATCTGATAGCACACTAGTAGTCTGGAAGCACCTTCTCAAAGAAAATATTGCAGAAAATCAGATGCCAAATAGTAAAACTTCTCATAAGTGGCATGGAAAAAAGTACTATTTGAGTACCTTGAATTTTGATTACTTAGTGAGATGCACCTTTAAAAGGGCTTGACTTGGGAAGTGAAAAGCAAACTTTCTACAAAGAAAAAGAGGGGAGGTAGACAACCCCAAATAAACCACAAATCTATGAAGATACCATTCCAACAACTGCAAAGTTCAAGAAAAGCAATAATTTTTACATTTGTCATGAACAGTGATATTTATAAATCATTTATTAATTCAGACAAAGCAATTTGTTCAATGCCACACAAAGTATGACAGCATTAAAGGATTAGTGTATAACTTAGGAATTCTTGAATCGTGATCCCAAGCTCTATGAATAACACATGCCACCAAATTTATGCTCAGTTTACCACTGAAGAAAGAGCAGAGATGGTTTAAGGTAGGGCAGGTGGCTTTGCCATGAAGTAGGTAATCCATTACATCAGTTCTGCTACAGGGACAACAATATCCAAACTGTCAGAGCTATACCATAAAGCACTACAGCCTAGATAACATAAGAGTTGTTACAAGTTACAGTACAAACCTCTGGCTTTAAAAGAGACATTGTAAAAAACCAAAATTTGTCTTATTGTTTCATTATATGCTGGTACAAGCACACAGCTTTTGACTGTTTCTATTTTTCCAAAAGGACCTACTCTGAATTTTTTGTTCAATTTGCACATTAGATTCTTGTAAGGTTTTATGTCAATTATCTCCAGTATTCACATTATTTTTCTGGAAAAGTTTAGAGATGCTTGCCTGTATTAGACATTATCTACTCCAAGAAGAGGAAATGTATGACTTTCAAAATGCAGAACCCCTAAGAGATTTTTAAAATTTTTACAACAGAGTTTTGTGAAACATAGAATGAACTAGAAAGGAGAAAAAGCATCAGTAGAGGACAATTAAGACAAAAGGAATAACTTCTGCCACATGTTGTAAAATTCTGTACAAAAAATTAATCCATTATAGAAAAATCTATAGCAAATGATGAATTATGGATCTTAATACTAATTTCTTCACAGAATTGTTTTCAGCATCTTAAATGTAAAGTGAAAAATAAAAGTAACTCTGATGTAAAAAAAACCCTTTTTGTCCTTCCAGCTGACCTTAACTTTAGACATAAATAAAAAAAAAAAGTTAACAAAACTGCCAAATAGCACTATTCTACAAGCCAGTTATTTCCTAAATAGGTGTACTGGTTTTGGCTGTGATTGAGTTAATTTTCAGTCATACAACATCCTTGGATGTTGGTAATGCAGGGATGTTCAGTTATTACTGAACAGTGCTTACAGAGCATCAAGGCCTTCTTTCTGTTTCTAGTAATACATGAAGGTAAAATAATTACTTTTAAATGGAACTAATTCCACTGTAAAGTTGAAAAAAAATCATGGAAGTATCTATAAAAACACGTAAACTCCCTAAGTTTGTTTTAAACAAACTGTACTATTTTGTTGCTTTAAGGGTATCACTTTAAGAAAACTTACATTCCAAGTCATGGTACAGTAGCTCAAAGTCTTCTTTTGTTTTAGGGTTCAGTTTTTTCTCATACTCCCTCCTCAATTTATCTTCTTTCTCCTTTTTTTTCTGTAATTCTTCTTCTGCCTCCAATGCCAGCCTTAACCTCCTTTGCTCCTTCAGATTTTGTACTAAATTTATAGCATGCCAACGATGGAAATATTTCTGTAATACTATTACCTATATTTGATACAATACCAAAGAGTTATGAATTTCAAACAAAAAACCATAGTATTTTGTGGCATAGTTTTTTTTTCTTAACCGTTCTTTTCTCCAGCTCCCTAACTACATTTTCTAAGATTTTTCTTGTAGTGAAACTAATTTAAATGTTACAAAATCAGTCATGTCCTATTAGTTTAAGCACTAGTAGGATTACTCAGTTAGGTAACTGCAGGAATTTAACCACTGAGTAGAGTGGATAAAATAGGTTCAAAAAATCAAATCAAAATATAAACAATGTTTAAATATCTATTTTTCTTTTTCAAATCTCCCCTTAAAAATGTCTTTTGCCATGTACTGGTTTTTATTCTTTTCCGTATCTTACTACCAATTTACAGAGTAGGAATGTAGACACATTTATTTTAAATTTCCAGTTACAAAAATCAACACATAGACACAAAATCAACTGCATTTTATTTGTCAACAAATAATGAATTTGAAATTACTAATGCAGTTTTGACACAAATGAAAAAAGAAAATTAAATCGTAGACCTTCCCAAGCTATGGCTATTGAGAACTGGGGAAATGTCTACAGTATGTTAAGGGAGGATACTGCACAAGCCTCCCCTTTTTCTGGCTGAGTTAGCACTTGCACTACAAGAAGTTTAAGAAGATCAACACCGTGAGATACTAAGGATTGTTCAGAATCAAAAGCTATCAAGTACAAAATCATACTAATACACTGTCTCTGGTAATATCTTAATCTAAAACTTCTCTTGAATCTATCTTCAAATAGTATTTCAATATGGACCTATACTGCACTGTGCAAATCCATGAACGTGAATCAACACCAAGCTGACATCTCTCTACTGTGAATTATAAATTACTTATAGATACACTACAGATTTCAATAAGTGTCACTACAGACCACAGTACAACATATTGATATTCTTCAGCAAATTACTCCCTACTTGGGTTCCACTTCTACAAGACACTCATTGTTGCCAACTAAAGCTGACTGATTTAAGAAGTTCTTATAAGAAAACTTCTACCCAGAAAATTTCAAAGATCTTGCCAACCATGTCAATATAATTACCCATACAATTATTCTACTTAGACACTTGGGGAATGAACTGTTTCTCCATTCAGTTGGATTCAGACTGTCTATTTTCAGCAATCAAATTAATAACTTTGCAAAGTAGTGCCTCACCTAACACAATTTAGGGCATACTTGAGTTAGATATGCAGTCACGGAATACATGGTTTCCAAAAAGCAGTGTGGAATGCCTAAATGGCATCCTCTGCGCAATGAATACGCAGAATCTGTAATCTGAATTGCCTTCATAGGGCAACTCAGTGCGACCACAGACCCATTGTCTGTGTTTGAACAGCCCATTTCTACCTTAGTGTCAAAGCAGGGAGCTTGAACAGAATCCAAAACAGATCAGTTTGCCCAAGATAACCTCCTAAGTCTGATAAAAAAACCAACCAAATGGACAACACAAAACTCAAAAGCTGAATGCAGATCTCCTCAATCCTAACCCAATACTCCACCTATTTCAGGCCATACATTAAGCATTTGGCTTAGATTCTTCCACAGAGATCACAAGAATGTTGTCGGAACAAGCCTGTTTTAATCCTTAATGCTCTCTTAATCTTTAATGCTCTACATGGAAACATAACTGTCACTGTGAGACAGGAAACAATAAATTCAGAATTCTTAATATTTAAGAGATTGCAAGGTATCAAATGTCACTAAAAGCACAGAGCAAACACACGCTTCCCCGGTATCTGAAACATGACAGAAGAAGACATTTTACAGTTCACTTTTAAATTCGGTCTTTGAACACTCTGAATACTCACTGAATATTCAGAAAACCTTCACAATATGTTATTTTACAGATAAGTTTCAAACAGAGAAGGACTTACTGCTTCAAGTCTACGTTTATGGTACTCCTCTGCTGTAAAATACTTTCCAGGAGTTACTAGTTTGTCAGTCATATTTGATACATAAAGGCCAATTTTAGTCATCTGTGTCGATGTTGTATTTCTTGTTTGTTGTGGCTTATTTTTTTCCACAACCGTCTGGGGAAAAAAATGCATGTCACATGAGAAGAAAATACGCAGAGATTTTTTTCTCACTACAGTAAGTGGCAAAATTAGCTATTTGCAATAAGAATCACAAGATTATTTATCCACTAAATACTTTCATTTGCACATTTATCTCAGATTTACTTCCTCTTTCCTATCAGAAACAGTGTCAGCATTCTATTCCATTTGGCAAAAACAACATTCTAAAAAGACATTACAAAGCCTTTACCTGTGTTTCCTTACAAAATAACTGAATTCCTTTGTCAGGTCGTTTTTTGGGTTTTGTTTGTGATCCTGCATTATGAAATTCCACTCCTGTTGACACGTTCCTAAATCCACCCAGAAACGGCTTATTGTAGGTAGGTCTTTCAATTTTTACAACTACATCTTGAAATGAATCTGAACCTGTTAAAATGGAAATTCCAAAATATAAATATAGTTTCTTCCAGTAACACATCTAGATTAGACCATAATTATATATGTATCGATAAACGTGCAAACCCAGCATTTACCTGTTTGTACACTGACAGTTATGACATCAGGCATGTGGTAATCAGGTTGAACGACTTCTCCAAGAAAATGTTCCTGATTCTCGGACTGGTCAGCTTCATCAAAATCAGGCCCAGTCTCGCTAACTGTTTCATTATCCTCAGTCGTGCTTGCTAAAAATAAAACGAAAATTCACTCCTGAGAAGCTTCTCAAAACAAATAACTCTTTCAAGTTTACCCCAGGATGATTTTATTATAACACTGCCACACAGAATAATCATAGTTTTTTCAGCTGGAAAGACAGTCTATTTGAAAGGTGAAAAAGTATTATCATATAATTTTGGAGGCAATATCTAATGTAACAACATCACCACATAAAGACATTCCTAGCCAGCTACTCAGAATGAGAGGCCATGAATGCAGCTCAGCCAAGAGGAAAGTAGTCAGCAAGTCCATACTAGGAATTGTTATTGACTGTGCTCAGGCGCTGAACAGGATATGCTCCTTCTGCTCTGAAGAACTAAGAAAATGGGGTCCTGTATTAGGAAGAGGAAGTGACTGCAAGAATGCTGGGTAGGAAATGATGGAGCATTTGGGGGACTGCAGGAGAAAGACGAGGATAAAGAAGGGTGGCAGGTAAGTTACAGGGGAATCTAAGAAAGGTAAAATAGTAAGGTGATTTTTATAATATTGACTAAACTTAATTTAAATGCACATACAAAATATGTATACCTACTAATACACATTTATGGAAATAAGGATCATTCTATAAAATGCCATCTAGAAATGACTACTACAGTTTGAGATAAAGAATACATTTCTTACCTTTGGAGTATGTTTCATATGAGAATTTAAAAAGTTACTGCAGGACCAAATCCCAGCAAGTATAAATAGAATATAGGTGTGTGGCGGTGCAAGAAGCTATAATCAAATACAAGAAAAAAGTATCTCTTTAAACTATTAATGCCCAGCATTTTAGCAACTTCTTTACCTGTCTCTGTCCTATTTGCTGTATTCTCTGGTAGTACTGAATTTTGAGAAGGAGACTGCTGGTCCCAGTCTGACTGTGCAGTGCCTCCAGATTCTGGAAGCAGAGATTCCTCTGCTGGGTCCTCAGCCTCTCTGACTGCTTCTCCTTGTGAGGATGCAGGTGATCGCTCTGCACCTGACCCTTCTGATGTAACAACTTCAAAGCTATCTGATGCATCTTCCATTTCTTAAAGCATCAGTTGCATGCTTTTAACCTTTCTGCAGGAATAATCACAGGATCTACTATAAATTGCATTACTGGCACATTTCTACTACAAGAATCATGGGTAACTTGCTGTTCTGAAAAGCTTTTCCTGTATCTATTCCCACAAGGCCTATTGAGAACAGCATGACATCTTTGCTTCCACCAAACAGAAAGCACTTTTGGCTGGTGTTTACCAAATGTAATACTCCAAGGCAGGTAGCCGGCATAGTTCTTTTTACCTCTTGTTTTCTGTCTATAGAACAAGGTGGTCCAAGGGGTTACTACCCAGAGAAAGCACACCTCTATAGTTTTCGGAGTTGCCACCGAAATGACACGGGCTGGAAGAGTCCTAAGCCCATATCCCTCAACATAAATCCACAATCAAACCCGCACGACCGGGACGCAACTCCCGGCGGGAGCCCGGGGATGCCAAACCTGCTCGGGCAAGGTGNGTGCTCCGGGTGGGCGCTGCTCGGCCCGGCGGCGGCGCAGTAGCCATGGCGACCGGGCCGGGCTCCGGGGAGCACGAGCGTGCGCACTGGGGAGTGGGGCCGGGCCGGGCCGTGCTGACTGAAAACGTACCGGGGACCAGAAGGGCCAGTGAGAGGGAAGGGGAAGCGGGGGGAAAGGACGAGCGACTCCCCTGGTGCCCTCCAGCCCTGCACCTGCACGAACCCAGGCCTGGAGCGGCCCCAGTGCTGGCACACCCACAGTGGCCGTGCTTACGCTGCGATCCTGAGCACGGCGATGATGGGCTCTTACCAGCCCATAGCAGCACTAATGTATGAAAACAGCGTTTTTCCGTATATCCTTACGCTGTAGATAGTTGCAGAAGTTGTACTAACCACCCAGAACTGTTGGATATCGAGAAAGGGTGTTGTGTGTGAGTGTTGGCAGCCTTCGTGCTGACACACCGTCACTTCCGAGCTGAGTGGCACTGCCTACCCGTGACATGGGTTGTGCTTAATGGTGCTGCTCTCCCTGGAAGGTCCGTGGTGTGAGGATGAGGCTGTTTAGTGGAAATTAAAGACATGTAAACCAGAACGAAAACCATATGAAATTGAATTTCCTGGTGTTTGAGGTGCCATTTCTGACACAACTCCTGAAAATGTTTTCAGCATGCTACAAAAAACCAGAGGGGACAGTCACATCACACAACTTTGGGATATGAAATATACAGTTCTGTGTTGCAATTCCAGGAGAATCCTGAAAAAAGCATTTCAGCAGGCATTGAATTTAAATGGACACTCAATAATTGTATGCCATAATCACTGTTACCATGTTTCCCAGACATTGTGTGGCATTTGAAACTGGGCCTGCTTCCCATCAAAGGGACAGAAATTTCCCATTACCACTGCTAATGCTGTTTTTCTAAAACCTTGTTTGAACTCCCAGAACAGGATCGCCATTAATCCTATAGAAAGATACTGTAATTTGTGTCACTTTGTCACTTTTATATAGTCGATTAAACATTCAAACTAATTTTTAAGTTGCAATGACTTTTTTTCCTAATGAAATAGCATATAAGCTTTGAATAATAATAATAATAGTAATATTTCACTCATCTCCTATTGGTTTTGGTTTCAGGTTCAGAACACAGCCACTCGATAGGTTAAGCAGCATAAGTGGCAGGTTAGGAATGACAAAAATCTCAGTACTTGCTGTGTTCTGGCAATGGGCAAGTTGTTTTTCTGGTGTAACAGGCTCAGTCTCTACTAGCTCCCACCCTTGCAGATAAAGTACTTTTTTACTCACATGACTTCAATCAGATGATCTCTAAGTTTTTTTAAGATCTAAAGTTTGTTAACTCTAAAGCTTGCAGTGATTTACCTTACCATATTACAACAGATTATAAAATTCTTTGCATCATCATGTATTTTCTAACAATTAAAAGAGAAAAATCAAGCAAAATCATTAGTTAGCCTTGAAATTATACCTTGCTAGCATATTCCTCTTGGAATAAATTAGGACTTGTATGGAGGGCATAGATGAGCATTTGTGAAAGGGAGAAGATGAGAGTATACTTTTATCTGTGAAACTCAGTTTTAAAAGGCCATATATCAAATTTCAGCAGCAGTGAGCCATGAAAAGAGCTTCCTCTCCCCTGGAGCACTATTAATGAGCTTATAGGAGAGCTGTTTTGAATCACATGACAAATCCATCTTTAGAAGTGGAGAAAAGAACTGAACAAAAAAGTTCAGCAAATGTTTCAGCTGCGGAAGAGAAGAAAGAATTCCAATAGTTGCTACCATATTCTGGAAACTTTCCTTCCCCCCCACCGCCAGTATTTCATGTCACTATCTTTTATACTAGACTATAGGTTTGTTTTTAAAATTTATTTCATTTTGATTCTTCTCAGGTCAGCTCAATACTTACTAGCGAAATCCATTAATTTTCCTTACTCATGTGACAGCATTGGCCCTCATTCAAGTCTGTAATCCCTTAGTATTTCTCATGTGAAATCTGTTTAACTTTAGCAAAGTCCTCTTCTGGAATGCCATCTAGTGGTTTTACCTCGGAAAACACCAGCTTCTGCCTCGGTCAAAACTGAAAAATCCTTCAAAACCAAACAATGAAACTAAATATTTTTCACTTTTTTAATTTTCAAAACCTAAAAATTCCTGTAATTATAGTAATAATAGTTGGAGGAAAAACCCCAATGCTAAAGAATGTAGTGAAAATAGTTTCTGGAGTGAATACCTTGGGAATACTGTTTTTCTTTTCTATTGACCTACTCCCCCAATACCATTGCATAAAACATTATATAAATCTGTAATTAATCATTTATAATTATGATGTCACAAGTAAATTTATAGGCCTAAAAACTATAAAAAACCAGTTATGACCAAGTATGTTGTGTTGTGTAAGTAGTGCATATATAAATGCTTATTAAACTACAGATTTTTGTGATACAGTTTTATTCGTCTTTAAACTTGCAGAAATGTTACTAATGGTCTTGAAAAAAGTATCAGTAAAAGCAAACCTGTACAGTTCCCTTAGATTTATTTTGGATATTTTAATTGGGATTTATGAGATTAAATCTCTAAACAAAAGCTTTCAAAAGAATCACAGAATATTCTGAGTTGGAAGGAACCTGCAAGGAACTATCAAGTCCAACTCTTAAATGACTGGCCCATTCTGGGACTGAATTGCACCCTTGGTGTGAATATCCCCATGCTTTAACCAACTGAGCTAATCTCAATGCTCAACTGTGGCAGATTTTCTTAGGGATGAGCTGCCCAGACCTGAGTTACCCCAGCTGAGGCCTCACCCTAAGGCCTGTGAAGCCTTGTGGCGCAGTTAAAAATTCAATTAAGGAGTTACTGTGAGACAAAGGTTCTTCTAGGTGTTAATATGTATAGTTTGTAGTGTTCACACTTTAGCCACCTTAAGGACAAGCTGAACAATGTTTGTTTGCATTCTTTCTCATACTGTATACCAATCAGTGAATGCCTGTAACTGTAAACTATATGAAGAGTATATAACCTGCCATCTTAGGTGAAATAAAGGAAGAACGTAGTAGTGACCATACGGGTTGGACCTGCATTTGCTTCCACCCAACTCTCTCTATAGGGCAACCCTGGCAACACTCAACCACCCTCTGGCTGAAAAACATTTCCTAATAGCAAACCTAGACCCCTCATGATACAGCTTCATGCTGTTCACTGGAGTCCTATCACTGGTCACCAGAGATGAGTCCCTGCTCTTCCACTTCCCCTTGTGAGAATGTTGAAGATCACAATGAGGTCTCCCCTCCCTCTCCTCTGCTCCAGACTGAACAGGCAACTGACCTCAGCCACTCCTCACATGGCTGCCCCTCAAGGCCCTTCACCATCTTTCTTGCCCTCCATTGGACACTCTCTAAAAGCTCTTTATCATTCTTGTGGCACCCAAAACTGCCCCCAGCACTTGAGGTGAGGCTGCCCCAGTGCAGAGCAGAGCAGAACAATCCCCTCCCTTGCCTGGCTGTGATGCTGCGCCTGATGCACCCCAGGACAGAGTTGGCCCTCCTGGCTGCCAGGGCACTGCTGACTCATGTTCAACTTGCCTTCAACCAGGACACCCATGTCCCTTTCTGCAGCACTGCTTTCCAGTATCTCATTCCTCAGTCTGTCTGTACATCCAGGTTTGCTCCATTCCAGGTGCAGAATCCAGCACTTGTCTCTCTTTAACTTCATATGGTCAGTGATTGCCCATCTCTGTAATCTCTTGAGGTCTCTCTGCAAGGCCTCTCTGCCTTCCAGGGAGCCAACAGCTCCTCCCACAGTAGTGTCATCAGCAAACTTATTTAGTTTCCCTTCCTGTCCTGCATCTAAGTCCTTAATGAAGATCCTGAAGAATGCCGGGCCTAAGATGGAGCGTGGTGGGAGCCAACTGGTGACAGGTAGCCAGCCTGATGTCACCCCATTGACTGCAACACTGAACACTCAAAATCAATAATACACCAATAAAAGTCTACACAATGACTTTGTAAGATCCCAATACTGAGGTTTGTGCCACAGGTGTTACGCCAGCTACGGCAACCTACCTGTCAACAAGAAACCAGTTGCTGCCATCACTTTGAGTAGCAGTGTTCTTTCTCCCCCTCACCTCTCCAATCTTCCCAGTACCTCCCGCAAGACAGAAACAGTGTTTGGTTATGTGGGCAGCAAGGTCAGCCAGTGCAGGACAGGGATTCAGCTGAAACCTAAAAACCTGCTGTTTCTTTGCCAGCATTAGATCCCTCATCGCAGTATCTGCATGGCCATTAAGCCCCTTTTAGGGGGTAACAAATATACCAACCAGAAGTGGGACAAAATCATCATACTTTTGTTTGGGTCAAGGGAGGAGATAAGACAAGGAGAGTAAGATCAGATTTCAGCCTTCTCAAAATGGATGACTCTACACTTTTCTACAACTTGGATTTTGATTTCAAGTGGCCTGTAATGCCTGTATTTATAATATACAAATACAGATTACAGAAATAACAGCATAACACAAGATACCCTGTTAATATAGAATACAAAAAATTAAATAAACAAAAGGTTGTATGAATGTGAGAAAGTATTTTCTTAAAACCATTTTTGCAAGAAATTGGCAGCAGCCTTTAGATTGCTAGATATAAGTGGACAAAATATATTTTAATGAAGTGATTATCTTTAATTTAATAACAACTGTAAGTAACAATAGATGAATAATTAATTCTTTCTTTTTACTTCCAAGAAGTTACACCATTTTGGAAATTATATTGGCCATCTCCACTGATCAGAAGGAGGTTCTTCAACTAGAGGCTCCCATGGTTTCCACTGAATCATTTTTCTTGCCAAGGACAGCTCATTTTCAGCCTGTTGATAAACATCATACACAAAGTCTTAAATTCTATACAATTGCCAAAATATTAAATCACCTCTATTTCAGTTAATTACCTCAGTGATGTCACTATGTATTATGATTACAGACTACCATAACTTTCACCTATAATTATCAATGGAACAGTTTGTTTTTGGGGGTTGTTTTTTGAAAAAAGTCGCATTACCCCGAATACTCAAACAGACATTCTGTTCAGTGAAACATTCCCAATGACAACTTCATGATATCTTCCACTCAGTTTGGATTACCGCCAATATTATTTAATCCCCTTCTGCTCTTTTCACTGATTTAGACTCTGTAAGAAGCAATGCAGGTATACATGCATATCTGTAGGCATAATGCAAGAAGCAGTTCTTAACTTGTTAGGTTTTAGCAAGGCTATCCCATCACTACATGACAGTTTATTTTTATGGGGTTTTTTTCTATTTGACTGTTTTGCCGCAAAGGCAGATACACAAAACTTCTAATTTTCTGAACAAAAGCTCAGCCAAAGGAACATAAAAAACACTGCTACATTTGTACTTCATCTTATGTTGTGGTGCAAAATTATGGTTTTCTAAAGTTCTGTATTTTTTGTTATCTCTTTGTAATGGTTTAACCCTGCATCCCCCATCCTCAATTTCCTATGGTCTTTCCCTGAAACAGATCCTGTCAATCACCCTGTTAACTGCACCCCAGACCCCAAGGTGACTCAGCAGGTACCCTGTTTCCCACTCCCCTTTCTCTCCATAGATGGCACTGCTATTGTCCTTGGTCACTCCCCCCTCACCTGAGAAGCCTCCCCCTTACCTGAGACACGACCCTGATTTATAATGGGCCGTCTTTCCCCGAGAGGGGCACTTTCTGGCACAGGGAAGCCAGGCATGTCATCCTCTGGCTCAAGATTATCCCTGGAATAAACCTCTCCAACCCAAGTCAAGAATTCTCCTTCCTTCCAAGCCTTCTAACATGTTCCAGCCTGTGGTTCAGACCCACGAAACATCAGAGACACCAGCCTCCACCTTATATCGAACCTGAGCCCCAGCTGGCCGGTGAAGCAGCTCAGGGACCACTATAATCTTAAATTTCCCCTCTTTACCTGCACAATGACTTCTTCTATCTGACCACTATTCAGTTTGTCCTGTAGTTTTTGCACATCGGTCTCCTGTGTGTTGAAATACATATAATAAAATGTTTTAGTGAGAAGTAGAAAGCTCATAAAAAACATGAAAACAGTAATTTAACCAGATCACACTCCAGTCTTTCTCAGAACTGCTATCAAATTAGCTGGTTTATAAACTTTTACATTATCAATCTCACACTCATTTGTTAGTGAAAAGCAAACATCAAATCCTCAATGATAAATACAAAGAATGAAAGCTATTTAATGAATCCAAAGAAGTATTAGCAGATAAGGGCTTTAGTTTTTGTCTTGGAAAAAAGCCTTGTTCTTAGATTTTTACAGAATTATATGCAAGCTTTCAATTATCATCTTAATTACACAATACCAGTATTGCGGAGTTTAATGTAACCAAAAGGGGATTGAAGGCAAGGATTGTGCTAAGATACTACACTGGCAAGACCACATACATTTTTCTGTGGAAGTGTATGAAAATTACCACTTTTCTATGGATCTTTCAAAAGAAACTATGTTTGCTTCTAACTTTCATAAAACATCAGCAGGAAATTAACAATTCCTTTTCACATACCATCAAAATAGCCCAGTCAATAACAAAAATAAACCTCCGTATTTCAACTGTTTCTGAATTGATACCTGAAAGTTACATGTGCACCTGAGAAACTGCCAGGTACTCCAAAAATCACTTTTCTCATCCTACAAATTTTTTTCATGTGCAGCATTAATGAAACAGCACTGCACTTACCTTTTTCACCAAATCAAACCGCTCATTTACGATCTGCTCGGTGTATTTCCTATAAGCTGCATCTTTGGGAATGTTCTGCAGGACACCCAGGATTTTTGTGTACAGTATTCGCAGGCGCTGAAGTGATCACAAAGCATGGTTAAAATACATAACTACAATTATTTAACTTCTTGTCCTACTAAACCTACTAAGCTACTATCTATACACAAAATATGGTGTTCAATCCCGAAGTGTAAGATCAACTAATAATTAAGTCTGAGCCACTGAACTCCATCTTGGGTAAAGCAGGGATTTATCAGGACTGAAACATTTTCCTCAAAGAAAAAAAAAAGAAAAAACAAAGACAGTTGCAATCTGAACACACTTGATGCAAAATGAAAAAAACAGTAAAGGCTGTAAAGAGGCTTAAGAGAAATGATTAAAAAAAAGAGGCAAACTCGTGTCTAACCCATCAGATACTGAAAATTGAACTGAGGAAGGTACAGAGATTATAATGGAGGATTTTTTTGTCACTTTTCCTCATGTTGGTGAAAAGTTCTGAGTAACAAATAGATTTAAATTAAACCTGAAACTTTTATTGCTGGATTTAAATGCAGGGATAAAGGACACATTATGGTGAATAAATTGTACTGGCTAATTGTATCTACCTGGCAATGAATGGATGTCCTATTGGGACAATAAGAAATAGAAGTACAAGGAAGAAAAAACAGGAAACAAAAGAAGATTGGTAGAGAATCTGAACTTTAACTAAAACATTGTCCAGTACTTTACTCTTAGCTTTAAGTTGCTGAAAAAACTAAAATGTAGTAAGTTCACCCAGAAGGTGTCTGACAAGGCTGTAGACTGAGCTAGAACAATTTCTACCAAACAGTGATTTTTTCAAGGGTTTTTTTTTGACAGCATTCTTAAGTATTGGAGTCAAAAGCATTTTTGAAATAGAATTGTTGTGTAAGAAATTTCAAAGTGGAGAACCTAAAAAAATTACTGAAGCTAATACCTCCTGAGGAAGCCTGATGTGACAAACACACTACTGAGCCTGAGGAGGTAAAAAGAAAACCACATATCGCTACAAGAACCACCCACTGCAGTTCCTGAGCACCACTGCAGTATTCCAGTCTCAGCCCTGCTTGCCATCACAGGGTCTTGGCGTGGCTTTGCACCACATGGCCAGTCTCTATCATCTAAGACTAGGCTATCCCTTTAGTATAAGTTATTTCAATACTTGCAAAGCAACAAAAACCTTCTTGCCTGTTAAGGAGGAATTATATTTATGAAGACCTGAATCTAAAAAGTTCTTAATTTTTGCATTACTCATGAAAGAAATCAAATATTGGTTCATAAAGATACTTACACCAGAGAGGTTTTTGAAATCAGCGCATGCCACAAAAAGTACTTGTGTAAAATAAGTTATAATGACATGCATTAAACCTTTATCACTGTGGACAATTTTAATTATTCCATTAAGCTGGCACCAGATTAATATACACCACACACCTACACATGCAAACACATCACAAAAACCTTAGATCTCACTGAGAGTTTCCATTACTACAGAAGGAGATGTGTGACATACCTCATGAGGGTTCTCAGCTACAGCCAATCCTACAAGTCCAGTGGTCTGCAGAGAGAGCATAAACGTAGTTAACAAGCTAAGCATCCATCTCACACTAATTTGTTTTGACTCAATATACACCAGACAGGGACCATTCCGTGATACCAGCCCTGCCTCCTGCCATATGCCCGTTATCCCAGAGTTCCAGTGCTCCATGAGGGAGCAGCTCAGCTTGCCAGAATCACAATCATAGAATATCCTGAGTTGGAGGCGACCTACAAGGACCATCCAGTCCAGCTCCTGCCCTGCACAGTACAATCCCCAGGAGTCACACCCTGTACCTGAGAGCATTGTCCAAACCCTTCTGGAATTCTGTCAGGCAAGTGCTGTGACCACTTCCCTGGGGAGCCTGTTCCAGTGCCCACCCTCTTGAATGAAGAATCTTTTTCTAATATCCAGCCTAAACCTCCCTGACAGAATTACAGGCCATTCCCTCGGGTTCTGTCACTGGTCACCACAGAGATCAGTGTCTGCTCCTCCTCTTGCCCTCACGAGAAAGCTGTAACTACAATGAGATCCCCCCTCAGCCTCTTCTTCTCCAGGCTGAACATTCAGATCAATGAACAAAGAAGTCGCAGGGCTTCCCCTACAGGCCCTTCACCATCTCCGCTGCTCTCCTTTGGATACTCTCTAAGAACTTAGTGATGCTAATAGCTTGGTATCTTTCTCGGATCGCGGTGACCAAAACCGCAGACAACACTCAAGGTGAGGCCGCCTCAGAGCAGAGCAGAGCAGAGCGGGACAATCCCCTCCTTTGACCGGCTGGCGATGCTGTGCCTGACGCGCATCAAGCAGCTGCTGGGGCAGCTCCGGCGCCCCCGGCTCCAGCCGCCCCACACCGCGGGCCCGCTGGGGACGTGATCCGGGCCCTGCGCTGCCCTCGGCCTTTCCGTCGCAGGGTGCCCTCTCGCTCTCACCCCGCGGCTCGGGCACTCCCTGCCCTCCCCCCGAAAAGGACGACCCCGCGCAGGGGCAGGACGCGACTCAAGGCCCTCGGTCTTGCCTCACCTTCTTCAGCGCCCCCGCCATGGCCGCGCTCGCGGCGCCCTCAGAGGACGCAGCGGAGGGCGCCGGGCTGCGCACGCGCCGCAGCGGCCGGGCCGGCGGAGTGGCAGCAGTGCGCGTGCGCTGGTGATGGCTGTGGGGTAGGGATGGCGTCGGTGGTGTCGGGCGGGGGGCGTGTGTCTGCGGTCGTGGGATCGCTTAGTAAAGCATAAAACGCCCTAAAACAGAGCTAGACAGAAAATAGAAAATAGGGAAGTTAATTAAGGACCTTGAGATAGAGACAATGGGACAAAAGAGCAATTAAAGGACAGTTTAAATTATTGGTAGAGGTGAACATGATGTTCATTTGAAGATCCAGTTGTCCCTCTATTACGTCTTATTCTTGGTTGCTAACTTAAAGGATGAGTTTTGAGTAGTGACACTTTATAATAATTATGTTGTAAGTTTGTATCTCATTGTGGACAAATTTTTCTTTATAATTCGTTTGCTCTGCTCTTCAGCTCCTCTTTTCCATAACTGGTAAACAGACTCCACAAACTGAGTTTCAGAATATCTTTGAGTTCTTCCTGGAAGCCAGTCTTTTGATAGAGTGTGGACTTACACCAATCTGCTACTAAAGCAAAGTAGTCACTACAGTTTATATCGGTATTCAGGGTTTGTGTTTCCCCACGCCTGGGTTCTTTGCAATTGCATTGGAAAGAGCTGGAGTTTCTTTCCAAGGTACTGGAATTCTTTCTCTTTCCAAAGTACCAGTCTTTAAAAGTTCCTGCCTTTTTTTAATTGGAGCAGCCCTGTTTTTTCCCTTTCTCTCTGACAGTCCAACCAGATGATCTATCTCCTGATGACACTAACAGACCACAGCACAAATGGTTCTGCGCCTGGGGATCTTTTAACACAGTTTGCATCGTTCAAACAGTAGTTTCGAGTTAGGTAGCCTAAGCACATAGGAGTTCTTGCCACATCCTGACAAAAGGAGAAAACTAGTTGGCCTTGTTGACAAAAATGTTGGTGAAATCAATCTCAAAGTGGCACTGTTGAAAATTCTCAAAACTGGTCAAATCCTGTTTCCATACATGATTTATTTTAAAATATAACAAAGCTGAAACCTACATAGAATTATCGGTGTACAGTCATCCAGTACCTGACTTTGAAAACAAACATAAAAACCCCAAACTACCCACACATCATTTCACAGTTTATTTATTACCTGTTTTACTGGAGATTCTGTTAGGACTATTATCCTATGTGTTAATATTAAGTATGTAGGTAACCTAAGAAGGTCTCACTATAGCTTTTCATCCCATGTTTGTCTCACCAATGAGTTTATTGCATGGTATTATATCTCAAATTACCACGTGATTTGGTATCTGGGCAAAAGTCTTATTTATTCTGCATGAAACATAATTGATGGATTTTTATCCAAGTACTTCATGCACATTGCATAATGTTATTAAAAATATCTGAAAATCAAAAAAATACCATGTTTGTAATGTGGATATGTACTAATTCTGACGGTGTCTTGGTTACGTAAAGGAAATTAAAGAACTGAAAGTAAATAATTGTAACCTTTGTGTTCTTTATATTTATTATAAATACATATTTTTCATTTTTTAATTAGATAAGAATATATCTGTTCATATCATCTGATAGCCAGCAGTAGAGCAGGACCTCAGCATTGTTTCTGTCAGCTTCTGTTATACAGGGATTCTTTAGGGGCATGCCACCTTTAGTTAGGTACCACTGGCCAAAGAAGTTGCAGTGAATATTATTTATCATCATTAAATGTTTTTGTTGATCTTGTGCTCAAATACTGAAATGCATGTAGTGCCTTAGTTAAGCTTACACTTCTATGAAGCATGGCAGGCAAGTGAGTCAAAAGTCATGGAGGAATTCACTATAAAATTTAATTCCATTAGAACAATTAAAGACAAGTTGGAAGTTTGGGGGGTTTTTTTCAGTTTGTTGTGTTCCCTTACTGTCTGTTCATTATGGTAAAAATGGTAACTGATTGGTTAAAACCAGAACAACACAGATGTTTTGAATCAGTGATGTTTCCATCTTCTTCTTCATCGCATGCCTGGGTTTAGCTTGCTTGGGTACTGCTGTTCTTGATCTTACTCTGGGGTTGTTCTGTATTTTCATCACTGCTGTCTGTGGTGCCATGCCTCCTGCTTCTTTGTCCAGCTTCAAGATATTAAACTAGTTAAATAAGTACTGTAATTGTCTGTTATTGAATCTATAAAGCTTTGCATCCTGTCCGCCTCAGAGTGAGATTAGTGTTCTGTGATGTAATATGGTGGGATCTGCAACTAGATAAAGGCTAAGCCTTCTCAAATTTGTTGTGATTTATGTAAATATGCTCCCATATGTTGCTAACGTAGTGCTTGAGAATAATTGGCAAATAATTAATTTTCTTAATGGGAGTTGTTTAACCAATGGGGGCACAGATAATCTTATATCCCCAGACCTCGTGTTACATTTGCTGAGATTTTAGAGAAGTCACGTGTAATACTTTCCTGAGGGTCGAGTCTGCTTATGTTACAGTTGTACAAGGTCAGACCTTAATTTATCTACCAACTGTGTATTTAATTTTAGAAGTATCACAGGACACCTCAGCTTGCAGGGCACCATTCCTGGCTGTTCAAAATGCAGGCCCCAGAGTAACACTGGCAAGATAATGGGTTGAAATGGTGACACTGTGGTATGCTCGCCAATTTGACTAACAGAATTTAAAAACGTAATACTTAAGAGACTGAGTCCAAATTTAGATTGCTAGTAATTATTTTATTGCTATGAATAACCTCTGTGCATGCCTAAGTGCCTTCTATTTGTAGGGTAAAGCTAAGATTGTCTAGTTTATTTTAAGGATAAGAAATTAGAATAACATTAACTCTCACATAACTTTATGCGTTTAAAAACAATAAATGCTTGATACACTTCTTTCCAAGGAAAGATGTAACTTCCATGATTAGCAAGTAGTTCATATTTTTTTCTAGTGAAAAAGCAGTAATTCAGAGAGAAAAATGTTTTTCTAAGTAAAACATCAAGAAGTATTATCTAGTTTTTCAGGTATGAATATAAAAAAATCAGAAAAATATCAGGCTACTCAAAATGTTGTTTAAGGAAAATATTCTTTGTCATACGAAAACCTAAAACTCATTTAGAGCAAGAGTTTGCAATTGTTTCCAGTGATCTAGTGTGTGGGTCTGGCAATTGAGAAACTGCCAAGGGTGAATGGAAGAAGATTTTCCTGCTGAGCTTTTTAGCCTTTTCATTGCCACATCACGTAATGTAGCAGCGATGTTCTGTTGCTGCTCAGTGTATCAGCCCTGCTGTTCTGTTCCCCTGTGATTGCTGTGGAACATCCATGCTTTGGTCAGATCTTGTCACCTCAGCACAGTGTATTACCAGCAGTGATACAGCAAATCAGGCTCTCGAGGTGCATGTAGATGGTTGGCAGTGTGTCCAGTGCTTGTGCTGTGGGTAGATCTTTCTTACCTTATTCTTACTCTACCCCGTCACAGTTACTTGCTACCTTACCAACTTTCTCATTTTACAATGTATGAATTTTTGTGGGATAAGATAATCTGAAAATAGTACACACAATTCTGAAACACTGCTCATCTGAGAGCTTTCTGGTTAAGTTCATGTTCAAGAGCTTTCTGATGCCTCTGGCAAAATCACTCAGGGGTGTATTGCAAAGCAGAAGAAAGCTTTGGGTATGGAAACTGCATAACCAGAGAAAATTTTCTGTGGTGGCCTCTGAACTGATTTATTTCTCTGATCTTTTGGAGAGAAAGGAGTGCTAGAAAGGAAATACATGCTACTGAAAATAAAAGGATTTTTTAATAAAAAAACTGTCTTGCTTAGTGTTCTTAACTTTTCCTGGAAACACTGATGTTGGGAGCGTATTGATCATCTGGCAGGAGTAGACCATAAGTGAATGTTGTTAAAAAGATTTTGTAATACACTAAACTGACTTTTTTTCAGAAAATTTGCAATGCAAGAATCTGATCTAAGGCCTGTGTAAATATTCAGGAGCCTTTTTGGTTCAGACTCTGGGGTAAATATAATATGATGATTGGGATAATAGTAGTTCTCAACTCTCCTAAAGACAGCAACTTCAGTAAGCATGGCAGGGCATGAAGGTCCATACATGTGGATCCAATAGGGTGATCTTGATTATTTAAAAAAAAAAAATTATCAATGGCATGAAGTCTTCAAATGGAGGGTTTTCAAAATGAAAGCCTTGAAAAAAGGGAAGGTAACTTTTGTCTTAAAGCAGTTGTGGAGGAAATGAGATTATGAATGTTACATATTTTTCCTTAATAAATGATCTTACATAAATTAACTGCTTCAGTTTCATTAGCTGCCAACAAGATATTAATGTACTCTAAAATGTACTTTCCTTTTAGCTAATGGCAGCTGAGGTTGTACTTAAGTTCATTGATGTATACTTCTGAAACTTCTAGTCTTGGAGAGATTTTATCTTTGCTCTCTAAAAGGTTCGTGAGTGTTCACAAGAGTGCATTTGTGAGTTAAATGATGGAAGCTTTAAGGTGCCATCAGAATTCGAGAAGTGTTAATGCAAATGAGAGGAAAAATGCATAAAAGAACCTTGCCTCAGAATTCTCCTGCCTGTCAATGGAGTGCATGGCCCACAAGAGATGAGGGAGAGTACACGTGTCCACATTGTGACTGACTGATGTCACGATGTTCATCAGTCTAACTTATGTGTTAAGTCTTCTTTTGGCCTGTTATGCTGAAACCTTGACTATGGATACAACAGGGAGGGACAGAGGACCTTCAGAAAAGCTTGTCCTTTATGAAAAACATATAAAGGTCTATTTTTCTAAGCCCCAAATGAAAATGTGTTATATTCTTTTATTATTATTGGACTCCTTTTTTTTTTTGTGTTCAGAGATGGCACTCAAGACCCAAGTTGTATATTTTTTTCATCAGAGAAAATGGGATTGAAGTAGAGATTTTTAACATCTTCCTTCAGATTTCTTTCCTTGCAGTTAAAAACCCAGGCCATGACTCCAGTACCCATTGAAAGAGGTGAGAAACTGTATTATGTGGGAATCTGAATCTGAGAGACCTTTAGTTTCTGAGTCAATCTGAATGTAAGCCCTTACTAATTTAATTTTGGTTTGCGAGCTTTATCATAATGTAAATATACCTTACTAAGTAGTAAGGTATTTGTGGATGGGATTATAATATTGCCTATGGTACTTTGAGTGACTTACTGTTTACAAGAGCAATGCAGAAACTACTCTGGAAAAAAAGTTGATTAACACTTCCCATTGAAAATAAGTTTCAGAAGATTTCTTCCAAACAGCATTTCCAATGTTCCTTCTCTATTTTCAGGATGACTAGAACCATGATCTTTCTGTGACAAACAAGCAAAAGAGACTTACTATAATTGTGTAATATGCGTGCAACATTTGAGGATTATAAGTGTTCAGTGTGGTAGAAAGAGCACATGACTGCACAAACTGTGGGAATAGTAGTTCAAAAAGGAAAAAAAAAAAGATTTACAGGGCAAATGTGTTAAGCCACTAAGATTGAGTCAAACAGAGAAACTATCAAAACCCGAAGCTCATTTGGAAAAACCTAGGTAGGTACAGTATATATTAACTTAAAACTTTTTTTCTTTCTGTGTGTTTTACAACATATAAAGACTGCATTTTACAGTTTTACACCTAGAAGATGTTTTAAAGAGCAACATTCCTGACCTTCCAGTTATAGTGAGAATTTACTAGTAAGATGGTTGGTTGATGTGATATCATGAGGAAAAAGCATAGTGGACATAAGCCACAGTTACAGTTGGTGATACAAGCAGATTGAATTTAAGTTGATGACTATAGTTAAAAGATTTGACATACTCTGTTACTAATCCACTGAGCATTTCAATGACTCTCACACCTTGAAAATAATAGCTTGATCATCGTCTGACCTTGTGTACTGAACTCATGTGAACATTCATTAAACTTCATGACTGCAGAAGTAGCGCAGAGAGTCTAGAGGCCTTTGGTTTTCTTTAATAGACTGTGCTTTGGCAGTATAAAGATAAAACAATATTTGTGAGTGTTTTTGGATGTTTTAACATATTAAAGACAATTAAAAGAGATAATTAATGACATGAGATGAGACCATTTTATTGTATCATCTAGTGAAAACAATAGGAAAAATTGCAACATCCATGAAGCAAGGTGTCCTGGGGTAATAACAAAAACAAAGCCAAAACCCCAAACAAACAAACAAACAAACCCTAAAGTAAAATAAAGTAGTTCCTTTGCAAATCTGAGGTTTTGGCATATTATTTTTTCAACTGCGTCACATTTATCTGTTCAGGTTTCTAAGGTCAAGTATCTGGGCTTCAAGAACTTGTGAACCTGACATGTTCTGAAGGAAACTGATCAAAGAGAGTGGTTTCCACTGCATGATGTTGCAGGTCAGCCAATTCCACAAGTACGTGAAGTCACTTTAGATGACAAGAAAGGTTAAAATATCCCATAAGATAAGGGGAGCAGCAAAGAAACACAGAACAATAAGGACACCAATGGGCTGGAACTGTTAACTAAAATAAGTATGACCACATGCTCCATGGAACTTCTTGCTTATGTTGTTTAAATGTTCAGGCAAATTTTCTGGTTTTGGAAAAGTTGCATCAATTTACACTAGCAAATAAATTAGACCATTTTTAACATTTTGTTCTGAAGCTAACAGGCAAAACAAAAATTACTATTCAGTGTGTTTGGCAGTACTGGTTAGGTTAACATAATTACAAACACTTTTCATAAAAACTTATCATTTAAGGATTTCTGATATATGTGTATGAGTTAGCAGTCTTGTGCTTTATTTTGTTTTATCTTTTTTCACTTTCTTACCTCTAGCATCTCATGAATCAATGTGGGAATACAAAACATGCAATGGAAAACAGCATTAACTTTGGCAGCAAAAACTGGCTTTGTGGAAAATGTGCAAATGATCCTGGAAAAGGGTGTTTATCGCAATACCTTAAATTACAAGGAGAAACTCCACTTCTTATTGGTAACTTCTGTCTCTGGGTGTAAGCAACATGCCTAGCAATGCTTCTCTGTTCAACACTCACCCCGGCACTCCTGTTGGCTTGCATGGTTTAGGTGCTGGTCATTATTTTAGATGAAACTAAATGCCCAAAGCCTGGTGAATTCCGAGCATTCTGTTCAGCTCTCATCAGCTTCAGGTGATCACTGAGATGATCTTTAAGATGCTCCTTATGTTTTAGGTGACTGCTGAGCTGCCTCTAAGAGAAGGGGACCAATTATTTTACTCAAGGTACCTTCTCCATACAGTCAAGTGCTGCCTTTACCAACCTTGTCCTATTCTACCATCTTAGGGTAGTAGTACAATACAAGAACAGTCCATTGTTTTAACTGGAATGTGCTTTTTCTGGAGATCTGGAGGTTAGTGGAGATTTTTGGTTTTATCAGGTGGCTTCTTGAGGAGTAGGCAGGTATTTTGAAAAAATTTCTCATCTCATTTCCCTCCCCTCTTGTGCTGAAAACAAGTTTCACCTGCACTGTAATACCCCATTCTTAAGAAAGATGATTCCTTAGGCAGATTTTATGCTATTGGTAGACTTAAATGAGTTTTACTATACATGAGTAATTTAGTTATAATAGCTTCCAGTTTCTGTTAATTGTCAAAATATCTTCATGATTCTGAAGAGAATAATTATGTGAAATTAATATGAGAAAATACAATACACAATACAATTATCAGAATTGAAGTATTAATTTATCTGACTTTTTATTAACTTTCATCAGATGCAAATACTGTATCATTATTTTAAGGCCCTGAGGCATTTATAAGACATTCTTCAGAAATGTCTTGCTTTCAATAATTGTAAGTCTGTGAAACTTCAGCTGAATTCAGCCATTACTTTCAATGAATCCTGCAAATAGTTAACTAGAGCTGATGAAAAAGGTCTTTCCCCTTCAAATGACAATTTGGTTTTCTAAATATTTCTCTATATAACCTCCTGAAAGTGAGGTCTGTCATCAATGTAATGTTTATGTGATGCTTTTTATGTTTTCCTATCACTTAGCGCTGAAAATGTGGATGCTGATATTGTTGTGCATCATACATTTCAATCCTAGTTTCAGTGAAATAGAGGATCAGGTGCTTAACACTTAATAGATGATGCTCATGATTTAGTTACTCTTTAATTTTAAAACTCTGATGAGAGATCTCTTTAGTAGAAAGGTACATGCTGAAGATCCATCTACTGGGATGATCTGGGCTTCCAGGTACATTTGGTCATGCTATACTTCAAAGCAGTTGTGGATAATTGTGAAGTCTGTTGCCTCTTGAAAACCTTCTTATATAATGGGACATTCACAAAAGTTAAATTTGCTAACCCTATGGTGATGATCTCCCTCAGCTGCTCCACCAGTGAGTGATCTGCTATTCCAAAACAGAAATTCCTTCTTTTCAGAAGTAAAATAAGACTCTTGCTCAGCATCACTATTTTATATGTAAATAATTTGCAAGAGTAGTTATCCATGAAAACCATGGAACCTCAAAACAACAGAATATGGCCTTTAAGTATGGCAGATGTCAACTGTACTTTGGCTGACAACAACCACAGAGTACACACCAGGATTTGAGCTACCAGGTGAAAAAAGAAAGTCACAAGTGAAAATTTTCTCGGGACACTGTAATGTTTGCAACAACTTTAAAAGGACCATATTTGAATTTTATGTGATTTTAATTTTTGCTTTCCTTGTGATATAGCTGCTTCTGGATTCTCAGAATCAAAATGGCTTTTGCCTTCCATGCTCCAAACTGAGACAGTTTTGAGCTCTTATTCGAGTACCTTGATTTCCCAAGCAGATGACAGTACTGTTTATTTGTCATATATTGCGTTCTCAGATTTCTAGGACTGGAAGTATTTTTAATTTCCTCAAATAGAAACATGAGGAAAAGCTTTTCTAAAGCTTAGAAAAGCCTGGAAAACTTATAAGATGTGCATAAAACATTGGTCAGCAATGCAAGAAGCTGCAAAACAGATGCAAAGACATTGATGTTCTGAAGAATTATGGAAATGTGAACATTAAGGACAAATATTGAGTAACACCATTAGGGGTTACGGCTGAATGTGGTCACTTGTGATGTGCTGGAGTATCTTAATTATAATGATACATAGTTGGGAAAAGAGAAATACACCTCTGTCCTGGCATACATCTTGCCTGACTGCTGATATCTTTCAGGAAAGAAAGAGGAAATGAGCTAGAAGGAAAGGAGGCATAGGTGAGTGTTCCTGCTAGACTGGTGTAATGCTTACATGTTTCCGTAATGCGTGTGAGAGGAGTGGCAGAGTTGAAAGCAATCCGTTTCAGTCAAGAAGAGATTGCTATATGTGCCCTTTTTGCTCTTCTGTGTTTCTCTTTACTCCCCTCCCTCCCTCCTTCCTTCCCAGCTTTCCTTCCACATATGCAATTATATTGGTATTAATTAATTAATTATTTTTGAAATATGCCAGTTTGAAGGTTCTCAGTTGTAATGCTTACAGTCAAAGCAGAGCCCACTCAGGTGAGCACTTGAGCTTGTGTCTGTACACCTCTTACTTTGCTTTTTGAGTTTTATATTTGCCCCAACAAATATTTCATGCTTTAGTAAAGTTTTAATTTAAATATATCTGAAAATAAGGAGGAAAGTACTCTGGGTTTGTTTTTATGATGGTCTGTAAATCACTTTGGATATAAATATAAGTTCTGTATCCTCCTTTGAGGTGGAGATATCAAGGCCTTAGCAGATGATTGTGCATCAGTATTGTTTCAAGCAGCTGGAGGATATAGTCTGGACTGCATAGCTCTGCCTTTGAAATACAGAGGAAGTGGCAATGTGTCTGGTGAGGCAGGACTGCTTCCCATACACAGAGTGGCTTGTGGAGGGGTATTACCTGTGAATATGAGCTTGGACTTTACATTTTCTCTAAGAAACAGTGTGGCACAAGGTCACATCAAAGATGGCTCTAGTAAAGTTGCAAACATATTATTTATATACCTTACTATTTCAGAAGTACTTGTGTGAAATAAGATTTAAATAACTTTTATTTTTAGCATAAACAAAGCAAAATGCAAAACATGCTCCTTAGAATTAAGTGAAAACCACTGAAACAACTTAAATACAACATCTTATTTGACAGTGCTCAAAACTGGTGTTGCTGTGTTTTGATCTTTTGTAAAATGTCTAGCTGGTAATTCAGAATATAGCTGGATGAGGGTTATTTTCTTTATGCAAGGAAGTTACACCTGCCTAGTTTTGTTCACTGTTTTTTAGGGGCAGGAAGTATCTCATTGCAGCCACATCCCAAACTTTAATCCAGGAGAGTGGGTAAGGCACTCTTCACTCTGCTGTAGATGGTCAGAAGCAGTGTCTAGAACTTGTCAATGAAAGTGGTTTGGATGTCAACACTCTCTTGTCCAAATGCGTAACTTCAAAATCTCATGATGACAGAAGGAAAACTGCACTTTGTTGTGCTCTTTCTAACAGTGAGATTCTTTGCACCAAAATATTGCTCAAAGCAGGAGCAAATCCAAACAAGGATCCTTTAAACTGTGTTCTCATGGCAGTGAGAGCTGACAGCCATGGAATTGTAAAGCTACTCCTATCTTACGGGACAGATGACAACTGCTAATTTTGTTGCTTAATGATATGCATTTCCCCAGTGCACTTGGTATTCTTTGAATGGTGACATGATGCTGAGACTGTTGCTCAGTCATGGATATAATGTGGAGATGTGTTTGGACTTTTTTGTCAGGATATTTTTGGAAATTAGTTTGTGTGGCCAGCTCCAGAGCACAAGCCTATTCTGGTTGGACTACTTCTTCAATAAAGGATAAACTAGTAAATACATACCTTCCTTGCTTCTCTTCACTTTGCTCTTTTCATTAGGCAGATTTAAACATTATACCTTATGGTGTTGAATTAAGATTAACATACTGGCATAATCCTTTTCTAAAAACACTCTAAGAAAAAAAAAACTATTTCTCATTTTCTACTCTGAGATAGTGAAAATTATGTACATAGTTTCTATATTTGCATTCATATATTAGAGATTTAGAAAGGAAATTTTAAGAAATCATGAGGCAGGATTCTGGAATTTCTGTTCCTTTCCTAACCAGGGGAGTAGATGTGTTTCCAAGGAAATATTTCTGTTGAACAAAACAGTACCACATATTACAGCAATTTTTTTTTCTTTTTGCTTTCAGGCCTGTTTGCATAAATTAAGAGTTCACAAATGTTAAACGTGGAAGAAAATGGCTTTTAAAGTTTGACTGTTGAAGGCCATTGCTAGGACTTTTTTAAAATTATCTTCTGTAATTGCTTTAAAATGTGTTCTTTGGCATTCCTCTGCACAAATTTTGAAATTATGACTTATTGTGTTCTTTTTTTCAGTTCTGTGAGTTTATTGCTGTTCCATGATTGAGACATTTAGCTGAAAAAGTGGCTTGTGTTTTTATAGATTACACAGATTATGTTCCTCTAAGCACAAGAATTCAGTTTTTCATAGAAACACAGGAAGAATGAACAGAGATACCACTGGGTAAATATCTAACTTCCAGTTAAAAATGTTATGATTTATTATAGGAAATTTTAATTGCTTATGTCAGGTCACATTCATTGGAAGTGTTGTAGCACACTTTGTACGTTAAAGATCATGGTCCTATATAAAATTCTTCAAACATCTAAATGATTATTTTAAGGTATTTTTGCAAAGTGTTTGTTCCCAGGTACAGCGTCTGTGTGTGCATATTTCAAGGCTTGGCAAAATTTAAGGGACTTTAGGTAGGCTCTTTTAAACAAAGAGTAGATTTTGATGGGCAAACAAACCAAAAAATCAAGCAGCATATCACCTTGATTAAGAAATATTGTAATTTTAATTTTGGTTCCTTCAAAATTGTGGCAGATCAGTTCCTGAACAGACTCACCCTCAGTCATGCTGTCATGCACTGCACAGTATGTTTCTGCGCATTTAGAGAAAAAGAATCCAACAAAATAAATTTAAAGATATTTAATTAAAAATTGATTGCAAGTCCTCCCTTTGTTTTTCTACCATGTCTTCCATCTTGAGGAAAAAAAAAATGCAAACCCTCCCAACTAAGAAGGTATTTCAGTTGGTGGATGTCAGGATTAGGTAGGGCATAATCCATTTAGCTAAACTTGCAATTATCAAATGATTGTGTTAGAAGGGACCTTAAAGATCATTTAGTTCCAACTCCCCTACCATGGCCAGGGACACTTTCCATTAGAGTAAGTTTCTCAAAGACTCCATCTGCAACTTGGTCTTGAGCACTTCCAGGGATGGGGCAGCTACAATGACTCTGCGTATCCTGTTATTTGAGAGGTATGCTGGTTATCACACACACATATTCATACAAACCAAAGCTCAGCTCCAGTATGCTTCTGCCCTGCCCCCTAAACTGGCTTTCCACGTTCCTCAGAATTTCTCCTTACTAGCTGAATGCCATTGTTATATAAAACCCAAGTTCTGAGTCAGAGATGTAAATTCCACTTCCAAAGGCAGCTGTATTGGTCCTTTGTGTGTCTGTCCTTCATGACAGATGCACTGGAGCAAATGGAAAAAGTGAAAATTACTAGTCTGGGACAGGAAGAAAGTTAACAGAAGGCTTAATCCCTCCTTCTCCTCCCAGTAGGGCTACTATTCATGTAGCTTTTTGAGACATAACTTCTGGGGGTTTTGACAGAGATTTTGACCAGGATGAAAAATAATAATTTAGTCACTTGTAAAAATTTCTAGGCATCTGGGCCAGGCCCCTGACAGAATGATGCCCCAGGTGACTGATGACTGCAGGCAGGGCCTGAGCACAGAGTGCCCAGTGAACCCAGCACAGCAAGTCAAGGCTCCACTAGCTGGTACCTCCTGGACATAACTGGATAAATACATGTATGCTTCCTAACCTATAAACTGATATTTCTTTGTGGGAATTCTTAATCAGAAATATGGGCCTAATTATAATAAATCTGAAATTGTGGTAATTTTAATTAATACAGTGACTGCAACGCAAGAATCTGGGTAATTGCATATCTGATACAGTATACTGCAACCAGCAAAAGCAACATGATCAAATACGGCTTTAGACAGGAGATTTTAAACCCTTTCTGTGGCTAGAGCCAAATTCCATTAGTAATTTTAGTTCACGGGCAAAGGTTTATATTTAGGACTTCATACAAGCATCAGTCAGTAGTTACATTGCCTGCAGCATCAAAGCATTCAGATGTAGCACTGAGCATTGCCCCAAGTGTTTAAAATACCATGAACTAGTCCTTTGAATATCATTAGGTAAGCAAAAAAGACGTGGTATTGGTTGTGTTTATCTTTTAATCAATACAGCCAGGCCCTTTTGTTTGTTTGGTTGCCTGTTGTAGGAGGTGGACTGATCCTGGTTTAAGGCTTTTCTGTCCTTCACCATTGAAGTTGTTTATTTATTGAAGACTTGTGCCCACCCTCACTTCCCTCCCCTCCCACCTCCACCCCCCTCAACACTAAAGCAAGTACAGCATTATGAGAAAGTGTCTTTCATATTTTCAAAGCATCTGTGAACTGAATGGAGGGAGAATCAAAATTTTATTTTAAATGAATTGTGAGGTGAGATAGTCATGGAAAGGGAGCTTTTTTCCCCAGGTCAGGTTTATGGCACAGCTAGGAATTGAACACAACTCTTTCTACTCCCATATTTTGCAGCCAGACCATTTGATGCTACTTTTATGGTCTTGTCTACGTGGTGGTATAAACAGGAAATGTAACTGCACCAGAGCTAGTGGTTGTGTGAAAAGACACAAAGGCATCATCCCCAGCTGGAAGAAAAAATTGGTAGGGAAAAAAAAAAAAATTCCCTACTTGGACTGTGATTGAACTCTTGCAACACTAGAATTTAATTTTCTGGACTATTTGGGTGTGTCTCACAGGCTGTTCCACTGCAACCCAATTCCATGGCATGCCCACCCCCAGGCAATGTTGTCTACAAGTAATTAAATGCCCTGGCACTGATTCAGGCATGTTGTGGGCCACGGACTCCTGTCGATTTGGGGACAATATTTGAAATCAGAGGTATAATTTGGTTTCTGTTTCTCATAAAATCGGACACAAGCAGCTGCACCAGGCTGTGAGCTCTCCAAGGAGCCAGACATTCAACAGTGGTTACATCAGCCTTTAGCCTTTTCAGCACCCATGGGATGGACTTTGTAGCTGTGAGTGTTTTCAGAGCTCAGTGAAGGAGGGAGCAAACCATAGCCATGAGTCCTATACATGACCAGCTCTTCCCTGTAGAAGCCATAATGTTGTGTGTGGGTCATCTATAAAACTCCACGCACTGACTACCATCTAATTTTGGGAGCTGGCATGGCAGAGCTTGTTCCGGGTATCAAGGCGGGGGTGAGGCTGAGGTGGGAGGTGAGCAGCAATTTTACTGCAGCAGTCTGTGTTCTGGCATGGGCTCCAAGTGCCTGAGCTGCCCTTTCTCAGACTGTTGCCATTAGTACAGGAGTCACACATGGAAAAACAGTCACAAAGTCACAGGCTCTTTTGTGGCTGCCTTGGGGTAAGATAAAGGGATTTTTTGTGACCCATACTTGGGGCAGAGAAAAACCCCTACTGAAATATCCATGGTTTGGCTATGGCTTGCATGGACATAAATTTATGGTGACTTATCCCTGTAGAACAGGTCTTATCTCTCTTGTTTTTCCACTTCCAGGGACTGGAACATACGTCCTGTAAGGACTGGCTGAGAGAGCTGGGGTTCTCCTGAAAAGCTACAAAAATATATTAGAGAATGATTAATAGTCATAAGAATGATATAACAGTGTAGCTCTGGTAACATATACAATGTATTTACATTAAATTTTCAAAATCCAGATTTTCAGTAGAAATCTCTACATACAATTGGGCAAATCCATTGCTGCTTGCCCACATATGCATGCATGGTAGATATTCCCAGAACCCCTGTTATCAGTAATATGGACTAACAAAAAATAAAAACAAAACAAGCCCCTGACATAATTAAAGACAGTAGAGAATTTACCTGGTTAGTACTGCTGCTTGTACTTAATTCCCTATGAAGCATATAACTTGTTTATATTTCTGGCATCTCCTTTAAAAAACAAAAAAATCTTCATAAACACACACTGTTAAAAAAAGTGACAAAGGAAATGCTTAATATAGTAACCAAGTACCTGTTTTGCTCTCTGTGTATAAAGAAAAAGAGTAATTTTTTAAACTGAATGATAAACCGTAGGTTCAGCAAAGTTTCGTGGGAGAATTGTCTGGGACTGAGGTATTAACAAAGGATGAAATCCATGCAGTTTTTATAATCACTTATAATTTAATAACTGCCTGATATGGACATGCATATTACAGTGTATTTGTAAATACCACCACAAATAATATGGTTCTTATATTGGTAGATTTTTCCAATATTATTATTCTTCATTTTTTAAAGAGTAGCAGGCTAACTGCATCACACTGAAATTACTTTTCCCAAACCCACATTTTTTGTGTATACAGCAGTTCCTCTGTTACTTTCTTTGCAATATAGTGGCCTCTACTTCCTTTCCAAAGCTGTTGAGCAATATTGCAATGTAATTCCAAACAACTGCTGTAGTCACCCTATGTCTGTACATCAGTAGCAAGTGAAACGATTTCTATATATAGTTTGTAAATCTGTTGGCAATGTTTGTAAAGCAGACTGAGATTCCTCCTGAGGAAAAAGAGCAGCTATATGAAAGCAAGAGCATTAAGACCATCCTTGTGTACAAAGCAGTTTATCTTTTTGGTGTGGCAGAAATGAGGAAATGGCAAGTCTGCAGAGACTTGAAGAAGCACTTGCTTTAGGCAAAACCCTGGCAGGAATAGTTTGTGCTGTCAAAGATAAGCAAGTTCATCTCACGCTGTTGTTACAGAACATGACATTGTACTGACATGAGATGATTAAAAAGTATTGGCTGTGTTGGAAGGAAATAAAACTGGGATTGGGAATGACATTTATTCAATAAGATTTATTTTTCCCTGTGGTCTTCCTTATTTTAGTGTGATTCAGGTACGCAAAAGGAGCAATAAACCTCGAGTCTGCTGCACCTTTGGCACCCAGCGGCATCCTCTCTGTATAATAAAATAGACTTCCAGGATCCATCCACAAAGGTGCCTGTGCAATGTGAGCAGTGAGTTTTCCATCTTTTAATTAAAGGTTGAGAAATTTGTTAGTTCAGAAATGTTCTTATTTGCACTCAGATGTATTTTTCTCCCCAGTCCTTCCCTGCAGTCAGGTTGATCTCTTGACTCCCCTTCCAGGATTCATCTGTACTGTCTTCCCATCAGCAGCACTATCAGAGCCCATCCACTTCTTCACTCCCTCTTGCTCTTCTGTCTTGATATGTATGGCAATGCAGACATCCCCACCACTGAAATACATTAGATTGGTGGTTGCCCTGTGTCTTGTTGGTATATGGTTTATAGTTATGTCCCCAGCAACTGTTAAGAAAGCTGTTTGCAAAACTGATCTGAGCAATAAGGCAGCCCACATGCACATGTTTTTATGTGAAAGCTGATTACTGTTTGGAATGGTACAGTTGTTAAACTACAGCCTGGATCTGGAATCTGCCCTCCTGGTAGCCTAGGGTGTGTTGCAGGGAATCTGTGGGAAAAAACTGTCATTGAGCTAGAAGGCTCAGTCTGATTCCCAAGCAAAGACTGGTTTTGAAACAGGGTCATCTTTGCACTTACCCCACTTTGTGTTCCCCCAGCATAGATGGCAGAAAATATCTTTTTCTTCTGTGTGACTCCCTGTTTACAGCATCACCCGGAGAGATGGAGTGAACAACAGAATCATCTGGCATTGAGAAAAGCAGCTGAAAAATTGTTTCTTTAAATTCCTTCAGTGCATGCTTCATCCCATTTGCTCTGCTGATAGCACTGTTAAATGTAGGTGATGACACATCCTTTTCAGGCACAGTACCATGCGCACGATTTTCACAAGTTATGCGAGTCTCCCAAGGGAAAGAGCTGCAGCTTGTCCTGTCACTCTGCCTCGTGGGCTTGTGTACTTGCCAGGCTGCTTGACCCTGTGTCTCTCCAGGATGGTTTGAATTCTGCGTTCTGCCTGGGCCTGTACATGCAGCATACAAAACTGAGACACATATATATATATATATTGCTATAGTGGGAGGGGGAGAGCAGGCAGTGAAGAACACAAGGGCAGGACAGAGGAGACGTGCAAGGAGGAGTAGGAAGGAGAGGTCAGCAAACAGGCTGTGGAAGTGGCTGAGAACAGTGAGGGGCTTGCAGGGAAAGCAGGAGCAGGGGGCCTGCAGGATCAGGGATGGAGGAGGCAGCACAGCAGCAATAAAGCATGAAGAGAGAACTCAGGGGCTGGTGCCTCGGGGTCTGCTTGAGTGGACAGCAAGAGGGGAGTTGGTTGAGGAATGAGAGTTGCAAAAGTGGTGGTGGGAGGCAGGAGCAAGCAACACTGCAGACGGGCAGCAGGAGACGTGGGGAAAGCCCAATGTGCTGTGGTGCATTGTTTTTAACGTGCTCTATGGCAATTGGAGCTGTTCCTGCAGCGTGGGACTGAGCCCAGTATGAGCCAACGCATCTGTCTGACAGGCTGTCTGTCCTGGGGAGCTGGGACTGAAATAGCTGCTGTCCTGTGCCTGAGGACAAGGTTGTGCAGCCCTTTCTTTGCCTGCCTGTAGTTTTCCCTGCACTCATCTGAGTGGAAATATACATTTAGCTGTGAGCTTTGTGAGCACCGCCTGCCACATGTTGCTTGTGGCCTTTAAGCAATTGAGCCAATGTGCCCCAAGTGTAGCAACATGAGAAGTGTAACAGAGTTCCCTAGGCTGCTGACTGAAATAGTTAATTGCTTGGAAAGGTAAAAAGGACACTTAGAAAAGTTTCCTCTTGTAAAACCAAGAAAATAAATAATCTTTCCACCGAGTTAGGAAAGATTAAAAGTCTTGTCTGAAATGTAGCTGCTGAAAGCCCAGAACCCTGGGTGCCAAGATCTACAATGACAGAGTGAATCCTCCTCCTCTAAAAAGGATGCTTCCAGTTCTTATTTTCTCCCAGCTCAGGTTCTGAAGTGAACAAACCTTTTAATAATTCTGTTGAATGAGAGATGGGTCTTCATGCCCTATTGGTGAAATATCATGAAATTAATTCCCTGCATACAGGATTTCAGCAGGGCATTAGGGAAGTAAGTTTGGGTTTTCTGTTAGGAGTTGGCAAAGCACTTCATCAAATCATCACAAAGATCTTTTAGGTCATCACGTTCAAAGGTTAGTCTAACACTGCCAAGACCACAACTTTACCATGTTCCTACGGGCCACATCTACACATCTTTTCAATAAGTGCAGGGATGGTGACTCAACTACTTCCCTGGACTGCCTGTTCCAATACTTGACAACCTTTTCCATGAAGGAATTTTTCCTAATGTCCAATTGGAGGATTCATCCTGAACGGTAGTCAATGTAGCCACTATAAATCTGCCCTCCTGTACTACACATGGTTCATGCTCTACTCACTGTCTCCTGTGATAGAAGGAAGTTCACTGTGCCACCTCACTAGCAAACAATGGACTCTTGCTAAACTGTTTATAATGATGTGATTGAGAACACAGCTGGGGAGATAGAACAGGTTGCTCAGATTGCTGAGTTTTTTTGCTTGTTTTTTTTTCAGAAATCGGAACATGTATAGTGCCTGAGAAAGGAGACTGTGAAACAGGAACAAAAATGTTTCAGGTAAGAATGCTAATAACAGGAAAACGCTATCACTCCTCTCTTTGCTCTGTGTTCCTCTTAGAAGTTGGAACCTGTGATCTGAAATGTTGTAAGTATGGGAAGCTTCAGCCATGGCTGGTGCTCACAGGAACTGAACTGATCAGCTGAAATGCTTGCATAATGCCAAATACTGCCAGAAAGGGAATCCAAAATTCCAAATTAGTGGGTACTTTAGGTCTTAAGGTTTCTCTTCTTCCTTAAAAAAGTGGTAACACCTTCATATCCTCTGAAAAGGCCACTGGACAGTTAAAATCATTGATAGCTTTACTATGCTGAAGATCAGAGGCAAAATAAAATGCTGAAAGGCTATTAAATGTGTGTGATCTTTCCCATGCAATGAAAAAGAGTAAAGGTTCTGAGTACTCATGTGTCTAGGATCAAAGTATGTGATTACAGAACTATGAAATTAAGGACTGTGTTTCAGTGCTCATCAGCAGGCAACAACAAATACTATTCCCACATTTTCTGACCTGTGAGTACATGTCTATACAGTTTTAGCATCTTTTTTTTCTCTATGTGTAATTTGCCATGTGCTGCAGCCTTATTATTTTTATTAAAATTATCCTAGTTCATGGCTCTTCATCTCTGGGCATTTCCATGTAAAGAATAGGTCCTAAAATACCATGAATGTCATATAGGATCAAGAAGGGATACAAACCTCTCATAACCTCACCTGACTGCAAATTTTCCCCCTGCTTCAGGGGAGAAATGTACAAGCAAGTATCTTGTCCATCTTAGTAACATCTTTAAATTATCTTATCTCATGGCTAGAATGGACATCATTGGCATTTTGTGTAGAAAAATATCACCACTGGCCCAGGCTTGTATCATGGCTCAGCGAGGAGTAGCATTGAAGGTAATATTCATGTCATTTCATCTTCCTTTGGAATATTATTTTAGAAGTGAATAATACATGCTGCTTTTTGAAGTTTCTTTGAGTTTAGAAATTTTGGTTTATACATAGAAAACTTTGAATAGACAGTTCAGATATCTGTATGTTTGTACTTTGCATAATGGACTCTCAGCTCAGGAAAATTTAAAGACTTACAAAAAAGGAAAAGCAGAGTTTTTTCTGGAAAACAGTATATTTGAATAGATTTAATTTTTAACAGCCTATTTTTGCTTTTAATGTTGTGCATATCAGTGTTGTATATATCAATATTGTGCTAATAAAATATAACATTTCAATTTCCAAAAGCATTTCAGTTTCAAAGAGAAAATCTGTCCAGTTCACATTTCCTAACTCCATCAAAAATGTTTGCAACAAAATGTTGTCAGCAAAAATGCACTCAAGAAAGATAACTTTATTGTGCTGCTTCTCTGGCAAACTCCAATGATAACAATGTGAACCATTGTCCTAGACATACTAAAGAAATAAAATTGCTTGGAGTGCAGCTATATACAGCTAATTAATGCGTATGTCAGCTCTACCAAAAAGCATCGATGATGCCAAGTTAAAAGAAAAAATGTACTTATTACATTTTCCTACTCTTTCACATTTTTCAGAATTTGGACCAGCTTTAATTCTGCAGGTGCAGCTGAAAGAGTGAACCGAACTCCTGTGGACCCACTGACTTGTCGGTGTGCACTTGACCCATCATGGGACCTTATAGCATGAAGGTGTAAGAGTGAAGGTAACACTCTTACCTCCATAAGCCAAGCATCTGCCTCCTTTTTATTTTATCCAAAGATTCTGTCAATGTAAATGACCTGAAAATATTTATTTTATATTAAGGTGTACAATATTCTTGTCTGCTTTATTAATATATTTAGTAGCTTAGGAAGGACTAGAGCTATAAGCTTTCATACCATTTCTTGATCAAATAACTGCATGAAGTTCATATAGACAAATGATCAAAGGAAAAACATAATTTCTTTATCAAATCTTTATGAAAATCATGCTTAATCTCCTCTCTTTACTGTCAGTAAAGCTGTATGCATAATAATGAAACTAAATGAGCAATTTGTCTGAAAACATAAGTCAGTTCAGGTGTCCAATCCATACTGACCAAAAAGAGATGATGTTGGACAATAACAATACTTCAAATTATGTTCACTTACATTTCCATTAAATATTGGCCTGACTAAAATACACTGTGTGTTATCATTTAAGAAGGTTGATATATGTTGTTATAGAAATGTTCCTACTTCCATGTGCCAAAACCTTCTTTCTTCCTCTCCCCCCTCTTTCTCACAACACAGGTTGGCAGATATTGCTGGTCTGCATGTTTCAGAAAATGTTCTTAGTTCACCATCATACACTGCTAAATAGAAAAAAGAAAAAAACCAAAGAAAAACTGCATCAGAAAAAACCCCCAAACCAATAAACAGTACAGAGTTTAATCTTTCTTTTTGTAATTCTTCTTACTAGAAAGATGCCTGTCAATAAAAATAATATCAGAATAATATATCATTTATTACCAGAAACTATAATGTAGCTATATATTTAGAATAAAGAACTGAAGGGCACTCTCCAGCTGCACATTAGTCAGTGGTGGTGAGCAACAGCCATTAACAGAATAGCCACTAGAGGCCTTCAGCTGCTTGGCCTTTCAGAAGTGATGAAGGCACAGCCCCCTGCCCACCCAGGGCTTGTTACGCTTGAATCTTTGGATGACTCTGTCCTTTCCCCCCAGCAGAGCACAATTCTCCATGTGAAAAAAAAAAAATAAAAATCTCACAGGTGCTCCAAATGGACGTGTCCAGCTGATTGTCACTGTGATAGTCCTAGAAAAAATACAGGAACTAATAAAGAATTCAGTTGTGTAATTTGTTACAGGCGACATGTGACACTGCGGGAGCAGTGCTCCGCGCAGCTACTGGCACGCCGACCTCCCCCCCTTGGCTGCCTTCCCACTGATCCCACCTGCCTGCAAACACCTTGGTGGGATAACAGCATTCCATTAGAGAACCGTGAAAGTGAGAGGAAGTCCACTGAACCTCGGCGAGGGTGTTTAATTTCCAGCCCCTGTGACAGCTCAGGATTAAATGGGCTTTCATTGTTCTTTCCCTACTGCAATTTGGACACGATGCCAGTGTAAGTGCACCCGGAGTTTTATTTGGTGCCGCCCCCCCGTCTGCAAGGCTGGTATTCTCCCACTAGCTGCCTGTTCTAAATATGGCCATGGCCAGTGTGTCAATAATCCCTCTCTTTAAGGGACTTGCAAACATTAGTGTTGGGACATTCTTGCTGTTCAGATGTCTAGCTGACGTCTGATGCTTAAAACGGAGCATGCTTTCATCCCTTCATGCATTGTCGTAAGCCCCCAATGATTACTCTTAAAAGGGTGCCTCTGGCTATGCAGGGAAACAGTTGCTGACCACAGGAGCCACAGCTTGCTTGCTTCAGCCTTCTTGAATGCCTGGTCACTTCAGTGTTGTACCAGCCTGACCAAGCAGGACCATGTCTACCTTTGGGTATAGAAGAGAGCTCAGTAAATATGAAGACATTGATGAAGACGAGCTCCTGGCTTCTCTCACTGAAGAGGAGCTGAAGGAGCTGGAGCGGGAGCTGGAGGACTTAGAGCCTGACCGTAACCTTCCAGTGGGACAACGGCAGAAGAGCCTTACAGAGAAAACACCAACAGGGACTTTCAGCAGGGAAGCACTGATGGCCTACTGGGAGAGGGAGACCAAGAAACTCCTAGAAAAAGAGAGGTTGGGTGCATGCGAGAAGGTAAGATGCTGAGGCATTTACTGTTTCCTATAGATATTTGGTTTTCTTCTTCATTGGCATGATCTCACTGATTTAGTTTCTCTTCAGTCTCTTGTAGCATTTTTAAGAACATTGTTAGCCATACCTCTGTGCCTGATAAAGCGCTGAGTATTAGCTCAGAGAGTTTTTACTCTCTCTGGAGGTACTTTAAGTGCTTAGTTCAGAACAGAAGAAAGTGCCATAAAAACTATCATTAGTGATAAAAATAGGAAAAAATTAAACGTTAGAAATTAATAGGTAGAGATGTGGGCCTTTGGATAGCATTTGTTTTTTAAAGAAAGCTACAGAAAATGCCTTTTCCTTTCCTTAAAAAGCAGCCAATATTGACTGCTGAGAAGCATGTAAGGAAGGTAATTTTGAATACGTGTTATTTCAGAAGGTGAGTAAGTGGATGCCAGGCTTTGTGCTCACTGGAGAAAAGCAGCTTGTGTTGCAGTCAGCAGCTTGTGTTGCTTTGTTCCTGCTGAGGATCCTTGGCATGGTTCAGGAGTCTTCTGGCAACTGTTGTCAGAGGGCAACTGTACATTATTTAAAAAGTGGCCTGGGATAGAGTCATCAATCAAACCATTTAACTGCATTCCCAAAAAAACAACCAATAGTGTTTGTTAGGCAACTCATCCTCCAAAATAAGAATGTTAGTAATGAAAGCCGTTTCCTGAAGTACAAATGAACAGTACAGCTGGGCAGGAGTGAAGGGCTCAGTCTTGGCAAGCAGTAAGCACTCTCAGTCTCAGCTGATGTCCACATTGGCACTCTTGATCCTTGCTAAAAGTATATGTGAGACTGAACCCAACCAAAAAGCAACTTCTATTTTCATGATGGCTCCATGTAATTTCAAAGCAAAGTGGACACTTGGGAATTTTTAAGCACTGCTTCATACCAAGCTCTTACTCTGTTTATAGGGACACATTTTTCCATGTTTAAGCAGAAAGTAATACAACAAAGGCAAAGACAGCAAAACTGAACTTAGGACCTCTAACTGCCTTGATTCAGGAGTTTATTTCATTTGCAAGGAAATAATTGCAGTTTATACATTAGATAAAATATCTTCCTAGAGGAAAGTCAGATGGATTAAATTAGCCTACAATATTCAGGATCCTTTTACATGTAACTACTTTCTCTTGTTGGTGAATGGTGATATAAGGTCTTTGCAGGCAAGAGCACAGACCAGTAGCTGTCATCAGACCATTAGTATCACCTTGCAGACATCAACTTCACTCCCTGTTTGTCAGTCCTAGAGAGTAAATGGCAAGATTAATGTTTATTTCCAGCTTAGCCTGGAACTTGAAACCTGGGCAGCTCTAAAACACCTGCTGAACAGGTTTAGTTCATTAGCTTATACAATGGCAGGATCTTTCTTTTTTTTTCTTTTTCCATGTATATAAAGCATTAATGATGGGTATTGGCTAAACCTCCAAGTCCTGGCAAAAGATTCTATACTTTTTGATCAGAGAAAAAACTTCCCAAATGCATCCTTAAATAAGAAAAGGTTGATCTGCTGATATAGAGGCCACAAAGACTCTCTCCACTGATGGCAATAAGAAAGCTCCATGAAAACAATTTTCTTGCTTTCAACTGTCTGGAAATTATGCACCTTTATCTAGGATGGTTATTTATGCTCCTTCTATAGTTAGTGGCAACAGATCAGCTGGTCCAAAAGTCAAACAACTTGCAGATAGCCTTTTAAGGTGAATAACTTGTCCTCCAGAGATATTTACCTCTACATTGACTCTCTTAGTCCTAACTTTTCATAAAATTACTCCCACAAAGTAAGGTGAAGCCCTACAGGCTGCCTGCAGCAGTCCTGTACCACAGTGCTGCCACAGTAAGAATACCTCTCTGTATTCAATTTCAAAATTATCATGCATATTATTATGACACCAGACAATGTACATGACAGGCAACTGAATTCTGTCATTGACCTCAGAAATGCCACTAAAAAAAATTCAAGTATGTTTTTATTAATCTAGTATCACTAAACAGATCAATAGTGCATTTAAAGGCACCTCCTTCTGCTCATCTGTAGTATATATTCCTTGAGATGTAAAACCAAAGCCATAAAGACAGGGTTTTGAATACCTGATATTTTGAGGTCTTAAAGCCCTACACATATATAGAAGATACAGATGTAAATCTTAATCCCATAATAAACCAGTAGGTAGCACAGTATCTCTCAGCATAAGGGCCTTTCTGCACATGTTCTACAGGAGAAGCAATGGAGCTGGGTCCTACAAGATTTCTGTGTGCAGGCCAGTGTAATCAGACCTTGCAAGACCCCCAGGTCCTGAATGCTCAGGAACCTCAGGCAGAAACAGCTCAATGTCCTGTTTCATTATGAGTCGTAGTTCTGCAAACATTACAATTAGCATCTTTTTTACATATATCCCAGCACAGAATTCTACTGAAAATTGTGAAACAGTACCATGCACTTTAACAGTTCTCTATTTTCAGAACCTTAGATAAATAAGCAAACCTAAAACTGCACAGGTTGTCTAAAAATAGGCTGTTGTGTTAGTAACACTTTGGTTTTCCAGAATCAGAATTGCCGTGTCTCTGCAGAGTGTACTCACTTTGGAAAATACACCCTCGTATTTTACAGAGATTAAAATACAAATATTGCCAAAGTAGTGCATACAGAACCATTATATTAATCCAAAATTTTATAAACATTTACAATTTTAAAGAAAAATGCATACGTATAGTTTTTCCAGTAGACAAAACATGACATGGAAGATCTTTTTGAACAAGAGGTTGAAGGTTGGTTGTAGATTCTGGGTTCTGTCACGCCCCATAGATCCCCATTGCGCTACTGGAGTCCTCCATGTGGAGAGTGAGGCTTTCCTGGGGTGAAGACCTTTTCCTGCCCCTCTGCAAAGAACTCTCTTTTGCCACCGTAACTTCTAAAGGCAACAAGCAGAGCCTTGGGGCATGGTTCCAAATTTGCCTTCCTGGTACCCACCAAACACACTGAAATAACCTTGTGTTTCAGAAAAACAAAACAACGCATTTTCTCTGTAGACAATGAGTTATAACAATTTACAGTATGGGAGCTGACTGTGAGCACTGGCTTAGCTCTTGACAAACACAAAGAAATTCAGGGGTTATTGACATGTGGTTACATGTTACCTGTGGGAATGCATCTCAATCCTTTCTTCATAAATAGTTTATTAGTATGTACAGCCCATGCAGTACATCCAAAGTATTTTTGACATGACTTCTGTAACTCTGTATTGTTTTGCATGCTGGTATACAAGAATACACATGGAGACACTATTTGTATTTTAGATCATGGCAACCTTTAATTTTTTTAGACATATTACCATATGCAAGGGAGTCTAAGATGTCTAATCCTCATGAAATGAAGAAGCTTGTTGCTCATGTTCATTCTGAAATTGTTGTCTTATGTTTCTGCTGTCAAGGATCCAAATTATATTCCCTTGTAGACATGCCAACACCTAGAAAACCTGGTGTCCGTGTTGTAATACCTTATATCAAGTTTTCTCTTGGCAGAAATCACTGACATTGGTAAAGCAGTTGTAATTTATGCTAAGCATTTTCTAAAGAATGTAAAAGAAATAATGTTAAAAAGGTGTTAGACTAAACATTTTCTGTTCTCCTAACTGTATTTGTTTGTTTTTAGATTTCAATGTTAACTTATATAGTGTCAGTATAATCGTTCCTGTGCTAAAAGGCAGTAGTTACATTACTTCAATCATGTTTAACACCCACACCTACATTCCTGTTCAGGATTCTGAGCAAGAAGAAGACAATTCAGAAGAACTTCAAGAAGAATGTTTCACAGAAAGCAATAGTGAAGTGTCTGAGGAGGCATATACTGAAGAGGATGATGAAGAAGAAGATGAGGAGGAAGATGAAGATGAGAGTCATGATGAGACTGAGGAAGAGCAAAATGCTGCAGCTTGCAGGCATTCTGACCACATCAGACACAAAAAGTGTAATGGTGCAAAGGACGATGAAAACTTCCTCAATGGCCATGATGGAAAAGACAGTGATAATCGGAGTTTAAAAAGCAGTGCCATCCACCCTTGTGGAAATCCAACAGTTATTGAAGATGCTCTGGAAAAAGTTAGGAGCAATGACCCTGACACCACAGAGGTCAATCTGAACAACATTGAAAACATCACTTCACAGATGCTTATACAATTTTCTCAAGCCCTGAGGGACAACACTGTAGTTAAGTCATTCAGCTTGGCTAACACCCATGCTGATGACAACGTGGCAATAGCTATTGCTGGTATGTTAAAGGTTAATCAGCATATAACTAGTCTGAATATTGAGTCAAATTTTATCACAGGCAAAGGCGTGCTGGCCATCATGAGAGCTTNAAAAAAGGCAAAAAAAGCAGAAAACATGAGAACAGCATATTGAAAGAAATTAAAGATTCTTTAAAATCAGTCTCAGACAGAAAATCAGAGGAAGGTTCACGACCCTCCACCCGGCCATCCACCCCACAAAGGTCTCTCCATGACAACCTTATGGAAGCAATTCGGGCAAGCAGCATAAAGCAATTACGGCGGGGGAGTAAGAGATCCTCGNTGCTAAGCATTTTCTAAAGAATGTAAAAGAAATAATGTTAAAAAGGTGTTAGACTAAACATTTTCTGTTCTCCTAACTGTATTTGTTTGTTTTTAGATTTCAATGTTAACTTATATAGTGTCAGTATAATCGTTCCTGTGCTAAAAGGCAGTAGTTACATTACTTCAATCATGTTTAACACCCACACCTACATTCCTGTTCAGGATTCTGAGCAAGAAGAAGACAATTCAGAAGAACTTCAAGAAGAATGTTTCACAGAAAGCAATAGTGAAGTGTCTGAGGAGGCATATACTGAAGAGGATGATGAAGAAGAAGATGAGGAGGAAGATGAAGATGAGAGTCATGATGAGACTGAGGAAGAGCAAAATGCTGCAGCTTGCAGGCATTCTGACCACATCAGACACAAAAAGTGTAATGGTGCAAAGGACGATGAAAACTTCCTCAATGGCCATGATGGAAAAGACAGTGATAATCGGAGTTTAAAAAGCAGTGCCATCCACCCTTGTGGAAATCCAACAGTTATTGAAGATGCTCTGGAAAAAGTTAGGAGCAATGACCCTGACACCACAGAGGTCAATCTGAACAACATTGAAAACATCACTTCACAGATGCTTATACAATTTTCTCAAGCCCTGAGGGACAACACTGTAGTTAAGTCATTCAGCTTGGCTAACACCCATGCTGATGACAACGTGGCAATAGCTATTGCTGGTATGTTAAAGGTTAATCAGCATATAACTAGTCTGAATATTGAGTCAAATTTTATCACAGGCAAAGGCGTGCTGGCCATCATGAGAGCTTTGCAGCAAAACAAGGTTCTAACAGAACTGCGGTTCCACAATCAAAGGCACATCATGGGCAGCCAGGTGGAAATGGACATAGTCAAACTGTTGAAAGAGAACACCACTCTGGTAAAGCTGGGCTACCACTTTGACCTTGCTGGCCCAAGAATGAGCATGACAAGTATCCTGACAAGAAATATGGATAAACAGAGGCAAAAGCGTATGCAGGAGCAGCGGCAGCAAGAGTCAGGTTGTGACGGAGCTGTCAATCCAAAGACCAAAGTTTTGCAGAAGGGGACACCTCGGTCCTCACCTTATGTGTCACCTAAAAGCTCACCATGGTCTTCCCCAAAGCTCCCTAAGAAAGCAGTGCCAGTGAAATGTCAGCCTTCAGCACCTGCACCCCCANGAAATATGAGCATAACAACGCACTTGGGGAGAGACTTCCCTCTGATTAGACTTTTCTCAGCACAGTGATTTCTGTCTGACTGTGATTCTGGCAGAAAGTGGGGTACTTTCCCAGGCTCACTCTTGTTATGGGAGATGATGTGTAGCACAGAGCTCTTGGCAGTGTACGTCTGGAAGGAATTTCAGGTGTTTTGCTATTTAGACTGTACAGCAAATGCAATGAATGCCCTTCCCACTCCTGTTTCATAGGTGGAGGTACCAGAAGCCCTTCGGTGAAAGCCTAGATGACAGAAGAAGCAGAGCAGTGATCGAGGGGAGGCTGCTTTTCCTTTCACTGGTGGTAACACAGACTGTCTAGAAAGCTGTTTCCAAAGTACACTCTTAGATTCAAGCCATTTCTCTTTAATTCAAAGAAATAAACCTGCTAAATACAAAATAATGCTTTAAGGATCCATTTGCATTGTAATCTGTAAATATGGATATAATTTTCTTTTTTATTTAATGAGATTTATATTGAGAAGTTGTTGCTTATTTAGATATTCTTGTCAATATCTGATTGCACATCACTGGACAAGTTCTTTACACTGAGATGTAATAGTTTACCAGCCTGTGGTTTCTTCTTTTTTTTTTTCCATGAATTTACAATAAATGTGGTTTGAAGCTTTCAAGCAAACACATAGTCCTGGATTTCTGTGAGTGTAAACCCACCATATGGTTGCATCAAGTTCATGAGCATTCAGGAAGTCTCCTGGGAAAGAACCTGAGATCTTTCTCAGCTGCACCTGAGCCTATGTGGAGGATAGTACCAGAGCCCAATATTAGTGCAGTTTCATATTTGCATTGGAAAAAATGGTTTATAAGGCTATATAGCACTATAACTAAGCTATGGGTTGTGTCAAGTCACCAGTGTTGCACACCAGATCCTGAACCTTGGCCTAAAGAACTGGGAGATGAATAGAGCTGTAGTTCACCTTGACTTGTAGGCTGATTGTTAATGTCAGTATTTTAAGGATGCAGCAGAGTTATTCAAGTGAGATCCATTCAGTACAAGTGCTGTCTGTAATCAGAACTAATTTCAGTGCAGTCATCCAGTCAGACAGAAAAACTTGAAAAGCAGCCTACCATCCAGGTGGAAAAAGGCTTTCCTGTGGTATCAGTTCAACAACAAGCAGGGTGTGAACTGTCAATATGATACAGTGGAAGCAGAGCCAACATCACTTGGAGATGCACGACTGGACATATCACATCACAGGCAATGGCACGAATAGCCCTTCTTCATGTAGCACTAGACATCTCCCTCTGTCAAATTAGTTATGGTTCTGGGTGCTTCAGCTAGTGTGAAGGCAGTGATAACATGAGGAAAACTGAGTAGTGGCCAAAAGGTTGAAAGGCAAGACGAGAGATATGTTCAGAAGCACTACTAAGTATTAATTAGTTTGCTCATTGCAACTATAAATAACAGAATTAGTATTTATTTTATATAAAGCCACATCAAGAGAATTACTTAGGGTTACTCAGTAGTAGTACTGAAAAAATATAGGTAAGATTGTACCTACAAATATTAATGAGACAGATTTTCCCGGACATGGGAACAAATTACTGGAGGGAGATAAAGCCTAATGGAGAGGGAGTCTTCTAATGAATTGTCAGAAATGTTACTGCCATGGCAAGAAAACACTGAAGACACCTTTTTCTTTTGTATTTATTGTATTTATGACCAAAATGTACCAAAAGCAATTTATAACTAACTGAAATACTTCCCAACTATTTTCTTCTTGCTCAGGATCACAACAACTCATTAATATTTCCAGATGCAGTATTACAGGAAATATGGTACATATGATTGGTGTTTAGCTGCCTTTATAATTGCATAGGCTCCCATAGCATAAAATTCAACCTATGGTCAATCTCCCATGACCAAATGGAAACTGGAGCTTGGGATCTTCTGAGGATGGAAGCAATACTGGAATGCAGACCACATTCAGGAATAGACCCGTGGCCCCAGACCTTGTAAGTATAAACTTGAGAAGGATGAGAAACATCCTGGATGTTTAATCAAATGGCAAAAGCAGCTAAGAAGCTGCAAGGGAAAATAAAAGCAGTGAGGGAACTCAGGGAAAGCACGATGGAGAGGATTTGGACAAGACAAGTAAACATTTTTAAAAAACAATACCATACTTTTGAGGAAAGAAGTAGAGTGACAAGTGAGGAAACTGTCTGTATGAGAGGTGAAAAATTATGTAGAACAATTGGATGATAAAGAAGAAAATTAATACTGAAAAATGGAAGAGAAGAGAAGAGAAGAGAAGAGAAGAGAAGAGAAGAGAAGAGAAGAGAAGAGAAGAGAAGAGAAGAGAAGAGAAGAGAAGAGAAGAGAAAAATGTGGAAGAAGAAAAAGCCTAGAAAAAAGGAAGAGGGTGGAATTCGTTTTTCAGGTAGATAAGAGCTGTTGGAATTACCCTTTTGCAGAAGGAGAGGACGATGGGCACAGCTCCTATGAAGCTTTGTCCAGAGCTACTGTCTGTGGTGGCTGTCCAGTGGCCATCAGCTCTGTCAGGTGTGAGCCCTGCTCTGAGGTGTTGTGCAGTCACAGCAGCAGCAGCCACATGCAGTTATCCTGTGGCACACTCCCTCACCAAGTGAGTCCTGTACCTTAGCCAAACTCTAATCTGGGCAATTACCTTCTGCCTACATACATTTCACAGCATTTCCCTTGGAGGCATTTCAAGGCATGGCTCCTATTTGCAGAGCCACAAGGCACCCCCAAACACCTTGTTAAGGTTTTGATGCCCCACTGAAAGAAAAGCCAATCCCCTTCCCTCTGGGGTGTCAGCTCTGTTGCCGGTGGTGCTGAGCTCCCTCACAGATTTGTCCAAGAAGCAATCTCTTTTCCATTCAAACAGGCAAGCAAGCACAAGCATCCCAAGCCCTCTGGGAGGTACTGTTTTGCCTTCCTGGACAGTAATATGGTTTAGCAGGAGCCAAGAGGTGCCAGGATGTGTTTCTGCCTTGGGAACAGACACTCCTGGGGCCATTTCCCCTGGGGCCCAGGGCCTGCCTGTAAGCTCTGTTCACTTCATTTCTTTTTGATCACATGGAGACAATTGATCTCTGCTAGAGGCCTGACTGCCTCTTGTTTGACCTGCAGGAAAGGTGTCCTGGAGTCAGCTCCTGCACATCCTGTGCTATGCTCCCATCAGAGTTGGACACAGGAGGCCCAGGATGCAGGTTTGCTCGTCATTTGAACTCATGAGGCTCCTGTAGTGGGTATCCATCCATTTTCTCTGACAGACCAGTCAGAGAAACAAACACATCAAAATCCACCATCTGTGTGTACCATGTGTAACATGGGACAACTCAGCACCACCGCACCTCGAATCCTCTATGCCTCAGTGCAAGAAGGACATTAAGGGGTTGGAGTAGGAGAAGGGAATACAACTGACCTCACCCCTGATAAGTAACAACCGTGTTAATTAACCAATACAGCCTCGCCCTGATGAGAAACAGCTGTATCCAATAAGGATGAGTGAGAGAAAAGAGCAGGTTGGCTGGTAAGGGGAGGATCATCATGGAGGAAGAACCTTGAAGAGGATGAAGGAGAGCGCCATGAAGGAGGATCCTGTTGAGAGAGAATTGCTGCTGTGAGGTCAGTCTGTTCTGCAGTTAGAGCTTATTGTTGGAACCTGCAGTTATAGTCTAGCTAGGTAAAAGCCTGCAGTCAAGAGTCTGCAAACTAATACATGCAGTCATAATTTAGCAGGAAATAACCAGCAGTCAGAGGCTCCATGGGAAACCTACAGTAGGAGCTTGCTGCAGCCAGAGTCAGTGAGTAGTTGGAGTCAGGATGGCCAAGCTGTAAAGAGGAATAAACCAGGACCCTTTTTATGCTGTCTTTAACAAGTGGTCTGTGCCTTGGCTCATTTTTACCCTCTAATAAGAGGGCTGTAGCAACAGGCTGGAGCATGTCCAGAGAAGGACAAAAGAGCTGGTGAAGAGTCTAGAGAGTGAGTCCTGTGAGTATCTGAGGGAGCCGGGTGTGTTCAGGCTGGAGAAAGGGGAGATCTTGTAGCTCTCTATAACTACCTGACAGAAGGCTGTAGCCAGGCAGGGGTCGGTCTCCTCTCCCAGATAAAAAGTGACAGAGCAAGGGGAAATGCCCTCAAATTTCACCAGGGGAAATTTAGACTGGTTACTAAAAAAAAACTTTTCAGCAAAATGGCATTCAAGTAATAGAATAGGCGGCCTAGGGAAGTGATGGAAGTGTCCCTGGAAGTGTTCAGAAAAATGTGTAAGTGTAGTGCTTAGAGATGTGGCTTAGAGGTGAATCTGGCAGTGCTGGGTTAAGGGTTAGACTCAATGATCTTAGAGGTTTTTTCCAACCTTAACAATTCCGTGATTCTATAAAAGAGCTGACCTTTGAAAGAACCAGAAATACCAGAGCCTGACTGCTATCTGTAAATCCAGTACATGGCCCTTTAGTTCATGCCTCACCACCTAGGGAAATGTCTGAAATTATAGAAAGGAAAGGAACATATAAAAGAACAAGAAATTTTATTTTTATATCTTCTGGGAGTTTTGCTGCCTCCTTCTGAGTCCCCTGTTGATGTTCTGGACAGTGACCCACCTTGCTAGGGCTTGACTGAGGGCAAAGGTGCTGGCCTGAGTGCCCTGCAGAGGTGGTTCCTTCCCACCAAACAGGGCAGGTGGCCGTGGGGGTTCCTGCCAGGTGAAGCCACATCTATTTCTGGAGGCCAAGTCTGTGCTGCACACAAGTGGGGAGCCAGAAGGGCTGGTGTGGGACAGTCCCTGCATGGTGTGGTGGGAGAATGAACGTCCTGAGAGGCAGAGAGGAGTGGGAAGCTGTAGCCAAGGCCTCTCCCTTGCCCACATGGTAGCACAACACAGTTACAACTCTTGCAGAACACAGCAGAAGCTGTGAGTATTGCAGACTTCACACCACCACTTGTACATCTTTCTCAGAAGTCCATCAGTTTAGTGGAAATAATGATTAAGGCAGAGCAGCTCCACACTCAAAATAGGGAGGTCTTGTCTGCATGCTGTCTAGAGAGTGACCACCATGAGTTAGCCATGAAGAGGGTACTTGTAGTGCCTGGATGTAAGGGGAGAGGTAGCTCCAAACGCTATTTTCACAAGTGGAACAGCATCTGGAAGGGTGTGTACAATTTCACTAACTAACAGCCAGGAAAAATTGTTCTGAATTGGAAGAGGGACAGAAAATGGCTGGGATAATTGGGCAACTGAAGAGGCTGTCCTGTGAGAGAGATGAGAACAGGTGGTGGGATCAATCTAGCCAAACAAAGGCTCAAAGGGATTTCAGCTCATGTCTATAAATACTACAGTGTGGAAAGAGCTACAGGACATAGTTAGCAGTAGAAAAAAAAAAACCAGAAACTGTGCATGACTGCATTTGGATCAGAAATTAGAAGACATATCCAAGCTCTTAGAACAAGAAGGTGCTTGGAACAGCCTTCTCATTAAAAAAAAAAGGGCAAATTCTTATTGTTAAAATAATGCAAGAAGCTTATGCAAACAGTGGTATGGTTTGGTGTTTTCAGAAACAGAAGCCTGAAACTGGTGACACAGAAGCTCTGCCATTATTAAATTAATGCTTTTAGATGTGATAACTCCACAGGATCTGCAACCTGGAATAGTACTGAAAGTTGTAAAAATCGCCTACAAATTGTAGTAAGATGCTCTATTTTCAAATCCATATAAGTAAGATTCTGGCTTGACACCATCCACACTTGATGTCAGCAGGAAACTAATAATTTACTAGAAGGAGTAGAATTTGTTTCACATATTGATAAGACCAGCACTGCATGTACAGTCCCTGGTTCTGACAGATCTGTTTGTCCAATGCTGTGCTCGTGACAGAATTGGTTTTTAGATTAATTCCTCAAAAGTTATAAAACAAGTTTACTTCAACTTGCCAGTTCGATTATTTGAGTTTGAATTTTGTTTTCTTAAATAGGATAGTGATACTTGTGCCACATACATAAGGAGAAATAGTGCACCCAGGAAAAAAAAGCCTTGCTTAGAAAGGAAAAAAAGTGTACCTGTATCACAGAGGAGATGTTCTTTAGAATCACCTGGTGATTTGTGGTGGCCACTTTTATATAAAAATAGCATGAGATGTTTTTCTTTTCACATGTGTAAAATATCTGCCCACTCATAGTGTTTCAAGTTAGGCCCTAAATGAAGTTTCTGTTTAGGACTGTGATTTTTGCAGTATTTTAATACCTTTATCTGACCGTTCTCTTGCACTGGGAAGTACAGAGGACTCATGTTTAAGAGCTGTTACTCAGAAAACACCATTATCAAGGGAAAACACCTCAATATCCTACCTCTCTGCTGGGACTTGAGCTTCCCAGTCCTCAGCCTCACCCTGAGCTGCCAAGATCTGGAGCCAGAAGGGCAGAGGATTAGGGACAAGGGGTGCTGTCACAGCCTGGGGAGGCAAAGTGAAAATCAGGACAAAGCAAATAGGTGCTTGGTTAGGATGGAGTGGCTCCCAGCATGGCCTGACCATTTGCCCCAGCTCCACATTGCTCCCTGCCTTGGCAGGGCTGTCCTGCAAGGGCAGCATGGGCTGAAGGTCCATGGAGGTGTTGGGTCTGCTGGGGGGATGCAACCTTGTGCTGGAACTGGAAGGCAAAGGAGAGAACTGCAGTGAGAGCACAACAGCTGTGGGCTTTCCTTCTGTGTAGATAGTGGAAAAAAAGGGCAGCTGTCATGCATGGGCTGCAGGGGAGCTGGAGTACTATTACATCCAGATGTAACTGTTCCGTGTGAAAAGGATGGATCAATCCAAAAGAAAAATGGAGATATGAAAAAATTCTGTCATTGTGGAAAGCAAGGAAACAGTCTATCTGCCAAATGTATTTATTTCTATCTGTAACCTTTGACTACTTTCAGCTTCAAATGAATATGAATTTTATAAAGCCTTTTTAATGGCAAAAGAGAGTTATTTTCTATAGAACTACAACACAGGGAAAGATGTTTTTCTTTTATTAAAATACAGTCACAGTAAAAATTCTTACTGAGTGTCTGGTAAGAGCCCAGACATGTATCTCAAAGCTCAGACTGAGGGTTATGTCCTGGGCTGTTTGTGTACTCTGGGGTATATTTTTTTAATTTGTTATGCCTCTGCTTTGCCTTGGAGAGATCAGTACTGAGCCATCTCACAGTACTGCAAGGGTATGTTCACACAGACTGAAGTGTGCCCCAAGATCCTCAGGCATCAAGTGCTATTGGATTCATTATTATTATATTAATTTTATTTTTATTTTTACTAGCTGGAGTACTTTGACTGGTGGAATATAAGTGAGTATTTCTGAATGGTGAGAGAAGCACAGCCCACGATTCAATGCAGGAAACTTTATAAATGCAGATGAGGCAAGCCATGAGGACAGGAGTCTCACATCTGACCTGGCTGTGAAAGAATGTCTGTGAAAAGGAAGACACACTGTTTCTGCCATTTCCTCACTTAAGAAACAAGAATGTAAGGAACTGATAATCTGAGGAGGATAAATTTGGGATGATTCCCAGGAGTGGCCTAGAAGACATTTCACCAGACTAACCAAGTATAACCTCCACACATGAAATTATTTTTCTTGCATGGGACATATTGAAGTTTCAATTCTATAGGTAAGAAATTAATTCTTTTTGCACTCTGTCATGCCCTTCTGCTGAGAGTATTAAGTCAATCCACCCATGAAGGACTAAGTATTTCCTGGGCTTTTCTTTCCAGTTTTTTTCTAAGAAACATTTGGAGCTATGGGTGTATTTTTTAATTATCACACTCATGAATGTTCTTGAGGGCTGCCAATGAGCTACAGTTAAAGCAGTGACTTTTGCAGGCACCTGAAGGAAGTGTTTATGTGTACACAGTGTGGGGTCACCCCTGTTGCTCGGTCTCAGCTTACTGCTCTCTAAATCTGCGACCCATGCATGTGTTGCTGTGTTTCACAAACAAGTTGGAAGGCAACAGTGCTCAGGTTTCATGTGCTCTTAATCACTTCTGCCAAATTCCAGCCCTTTGTTTTCCTCTTCACCAAGTGTGCCGGGACTGTGGCGGGTCAGTCTCAGCTGAGGGCAGGTACAAGCAAACTCTGCCCGTGTTGAGAGTGGTGAAACAGGCACCAACACCAGTCCAGAAGGGCTGTGACTGCACAGGCAGCACCCAGACAGGGCAGGTACTCCTGCCTTTCCTCCCAGTTTAGCATGGGTTTGGGTCTGTTACAAGCCCTCGTTACAAGATTTATGTCATCCCATGCCAGGATTATTTTCTGTCTAGCCGCTCATGAGCTAAATTTTTCAGTCTCTGCTATAGTTTAAAGTGACTAAAATCAGTCTGAGATCCAATCACAGTAGTTGGATTTCAGGTGCAACACCAGCTGGTGCAGCACCAGGACAAGTTTGCAGCTGGATCTGCACTGAAAAAAAAAAAATTGTGAAAAATGAGTTCCGCTCTTTTTTTCAAATTTATAAGTTTAATAAAAAAGTAAAAAAATAGACAAATTAGGAGACAGAATAGCAAAGCTTCTCGGCTGAGGGGGCTTGGCACAAGGTCTGTCTGTAGCCCCCCTCACCCTTTTAGGACTGCTGTCTTTAAGGAGAGCTGTGTTGAATATTCAATAGATGTTAATCAAACATTCCTTTTTTGATCAGTTTTAAGTATCCCCGATCATTTTATCTAATAGATTTATTTTGTGGGTGGCTCCACTTAGTCTGTAACATGGGTATAAATTTTCTCCTAAAGGTTTTCTGGTTCTTTTCATTTTGATAAGAAAACAGAAAG